>JAQFJB010000002.1:4906553-4920703 GCA_029874875.1 Naso minor | reverse complement strand
GTTCACTTTAATGCAAATTTTCTGACCCGACGAGTCACAAATTAAACCTCTGAAAGGCAAACCTAAGATCTGTGTCCCCAGAGTGGCTGTTGAAGCTGAAGTGTTGTTTGGGAACAGTGTGTGGGATGGAGTGGTACGGCTATGCTGCTCTCGGTGTTTTGACTGCCATCCTTAGCTTCCTCATGGACCTCAGCGTAGCAAAGCTGCTAAGAGGTAAACACACACCTACACACACGCACGCGCTACATTAGACTACAGGATATGATCTGAGTGAGCAAAAAACACAGATTATTAATGTGTCTCTCTCACTTAACAGCTCACCAGTGGCTTTATATGAAGCTGGAGGGTAACAGTCTGCTGCAGTTCTTCTGCTGGACTCTTTACCCAGCATGTCTCTGTGCTGTTGCATCGTCATTCTCCCACAACATCTGTCCCTTCTCCACAGGTCTGTAGAAACACAGTCATACATTATGACAAAAAAAAATGAATGAATGAATAAATAAATAAATAAATAAAACTCAGACTGGAGTTGTAGTTTTTGAGTCATTTTACCAAGGCCTGATTAAGGCAGAAAAAAAGTTACTTTTTTTAAAATGATGATGATGATTTAAACTAAGAAAAGGTTTTTAACTGGCAAGTGTGGATGATTCTGACTTTACTGAATGTACTGACTCAACTAATGATTAATACAAGTTAGCATCAAGCTAGCAGCTAAACAGCCAGATATTTCCCTGTCAGACTAACTTTTTGTCATTGGCACAAGAAAGCTTTGCAAAACGAAAGTGTGCAACGGAGACGCTCAGGTTGATTTCCTGCTGTATGACTAGTAGGTAATATCAGCCGGCTAAGTTATGTCTTACTCTGTGGCACCTGCTTGATGTTTGAATGTGTTAGCAAAGTTGACAACCCGCTTGGTTTTTATCATAAACCAAGTTAGCCCATTTCATGTTTCAGCCTGTAGTATTTGATAGCCAAGCGTTTGTATTTAATCTCTGGTCCAGGTTAAATTAGCTTTGCATGCTTATTGATTCTGGTGCCAGCCTCAAATGGTCGTTTGAAGAACTGCACTTTCTGGCACTCCTCGTTGGCTTTAGTTTTCAGCTTCAGCAGTTGGTGGTCAGTTTAAAACTTGTTTTCACTGCCCCCATGTGGCTGCAAAATTAGTAAACGCAGGATGATGTGTTAAGATATCACAGTGTAATGTAGAGATTAAATAGTTTCCTTGTCACTTTTGATTTAAAACCATGTTACCTAAAGTAGCATCAACTGCTAACGTTAGCTGCGCGAGAAAAGAAGAGATCTGACTGAAATATAAATGGCCATTTTTAGTCATTCATTGTGATTGTTATTATTATGGACGTTATATACACTGGCCTATAGGCTAGAACCTGAAGAGATCAAGGATGCGAACTGTCTGGCATAGCTACATTACAATTTGATATCATTTATCATTGAGTGATTTTCTATCTTCTGTGTTGCACATGTATTTTCAAAAAAGATTAGATCAAAAGCAGGGCTGCAGCCCTTATGTTGTTTCCATATCTTGACTTCTCCTCAGTTTCTTTCCTTTTAACAGTAAATGGCATTGAGAAAAAGTCATTTGTGATATTATCTTTCACATTCATTGGGTGATAAGAGAAGATGCATGGCGTGAAAAGTCAACTGGGATTTTATCTGTTTCGAAGACAAGTCCTGGAAGCAGGGATCTTTACACTTCGTCTTGAGTGTGTATGCTGGTGTTGCAGTGCCAGAGAAGGCTGTGATTGTGATTATGATTACGATGATGATGATGATGATGATGATATGAATGAAAAAAAGCATTTCAACATGAGAGGACCTCACTCTCCTAACTGTGTCTGCCCAAGTTTGTCTGTCACAGAATGTTTCTCCCCCGCTGCAGTCAGCCTCATGTTTATATTTATGGCCCTGCCGTAAGTATGTGTAAAAGCACACGCTTTACAGCCTCCTGGTGAAACTGCTCTCACACTGCCAAAGAAAAACGCTTTCAGATGAAGCCTAAATGGAAAAATGTGTTTGATTTATGTATCCCAAAGAGACATACTCATGCCGGGTGTGTCGTTACGATGTCGTTCAACAATCACAAACTTATTTATGCTTCATTAAGTTTTATGCTGAATATCCTTGAGATCTCTGCGTCCTTGCCATCCTCTTTACCTTCTTATTCTTATTGTGAGATCAACTCCATATATTTTCTTAGAATAGCTTTTTAAAAACTTTTTGATTGCTTTAGTACCTTGCGATAGTTAAAAATTCTTGCCTGGTTGCTTCTTTTCTCCACAGGCTCGGGTATACCAGAGGTGAGAACCATGCTGGCTGGTATTGAAATGCCCAATTACTTGTCTCTCACTAATATGTTTACGAAGTTTCTGGGCCTTATCTGTACACTGGCAGCTGGCAGCACTGTTTTCCTGGGCAAAGTGGTGAGAGACGCCTCAGCACACTTTACATTCAAAATGCAGCTATTCTTTGGAAGAGTCTGCTGTATGCTTTGCTTTGAGTTTAGAAACATTTTCTAAATTCATTTAAGGGTCCGTTTGTGCATCTTTCCACCATGGTGGGAGCCTACCTGAGTAAACTCTGCGCTCTTTTACAAGCCAATAAGAAGGTAAAACCACAGGCTAGTCATTCATCGAAGAGTTGACCAGCATTTTTAGATGTACAGTTAACAACTTTTTGCCTAAATGTAAAAAGTAAAACTATAACTGTACCAATCAATATTTTTATGATCACAATGAATCAGATAATAATGTGAAGATATATTGAAAAATCCAAAAGAAATTTTTCTGCAGTTCCTGTCACTCCATGCTTCCTCCGGGAGTTGGTGGAAACCAAAACAGAGCTTAAAGGAGAATCAATATTGAACTCATGTTCAACATTTTGCTGTGTAATACTCCTAGTAAATGTTTATATAAACAGCTGAAGGAAAACATGCTTTTACAGCATTTTTTTTTCTAACCCTAACCCTAACCCTTTTTAGGAAAAAGCTACTGAGGAAATGCTGGTTGTAGCTGCTGCAGTCGGGGTAGCCAGCTGCTTCGGAGCTCCTGTCAGCGGTGAGAGAGCCAGTAAATGTTCAGCTTTTGGAATCCATGAATTTTAAATCTGTTTGCGAGGAAATCTGTCATTCCTTCACTTGTCTGATTATTAATGCATTTCAAACAAGGGTATCTAACAAACTATCCACCCATGTTTTTGCAACCAGATCAATATCAAGATTTTTATGAACAAATGGCGAAATGACAGGCCCTGTGTACTGTTGATTGAAATCTGAAGTAACGAGTTCAATAGCATGTGGGATGTGACATGATCTATATGATCTCTTATGTAAATTGTAAGTTCAGAGGGGCAGCACACTTTTTATAGCTTACAATCACGTTACAGTCACCATTCTGTTGTGTTTGGAGGATGAGGTACTGAAGACAGTTTGACAGGAACTACTGAGAAAACAGCCTTTATTAGGAATAAAGGAACCCCCCGCAGCCAATCAGAATCATGTGCTCACCCAGACTTATTTCATGACAGACAGCACAATTTCCAAATGGAGAATTTGGGTCTCTACAAACAAATCGTATGGATTTAATTTTGTGACTGTTTCATAAAAACATAATTAAGTTGACAGTCATCACAACAGTCTTAATCACTTCCTCACCTTAAACAAAGTGCTCTCGTTGCCTAAACATAAACCAGAGATGCAACTGGAACTCGGGATTCCTGTGGGAGAGTCCTGCAATTTGTACATCCACCATTAACCAAGACTTTCTTGCAGTTTTCATTAATGTAATACATCATTCAATTGTTAAAATATGATGCAGGTTTTTTCTCTCTTTATTGAAATTCTTAATCATTAGAATTTTATGCAGAAACAAATACTTTTCATAACATGAAATACAAAACAGTATGTAAATATACAAAACTAATACTTTTTTGTACAATAGAGGCAAGTATACATATTTATATTACAGAATTCATTTGTTAAGGTCTATTTTACATAGTAATTTTTCATATAGATTGGATGTTAATTTAGCTTTTTTGTGTGTAACAATTTTAGAAACAGAATCACATAGAAATTGTAAATCGTCACAGAAATTATGGAAATTTGGACATGCTTGAAGCATTCTGGCTTTGTGTATATGGTATTTACCAATAAGACATAATAGTTTAAATGTATTGTTGATAGGCTTAGAGAAAGTGTTGTAGCTCAGAAACAAGACCATTTCTTCCGATATTAGTGTAAGAAAATTAGAACTCTTGAAAACCAACGATGATATTTTGACCCAGAAATCTTGAGAGTATTTACATTCAATATGATGCAGTTAGACTGTTGTGCTAAATGTCACCAAAAAAAAATTCAAATTCATGTCCGTGTATATGTACACAAACCCTATACATTAGATCACAATATAGCAAATCAAGGTGTATGCTGACTCTTTGTAGTGTTTTTCCTGTATGAAGTCACTTCCTCACACTCACCTCCATGTTTTTCTATCTGTCCTTTGTCCACTGCCCCTCCTCTGCTTCTGCAGGTGTTTTGTTCAGCGTGGAGGTGATGTGCTCTCACTATGCCTTGCGGCATTACTGCCCATGTTTCTTCTCAGCTGCCTGCGGGGCGTTGACCTTCCGCCTGTTCTCAGTATGGAGTGGAGATGAAGGTAATGGAGGTCCTGATAAACACTTGCCCCCTCATGGTCAACAAGGAGAATATTTATTTAAGAGTAACTGACACCTTGACCTGAGAAAAATAAGCCACAAACCCAATAACATGATCTTAGTGGTAAGATTTTATTGAAGAAGTGTGGATATTTGAAATAAGTATGTATGAATGACACCCCTACTTTGTATATATTGTATGCCCCAGTATGCTATAATGTGGTGGAAAGCCTTCTAGGAGGACCTGTTGTAGAGTATTGCTGCCCATGGTTCCCCAAAGTGCAAACACCACCACACATCAAGCATTTTTCTGCCACATGAATGTCACATTTGACGGTAGACTGACACAATGGGTCCACTTTTTATTTCGAGAAATAAACAACTGATTGTAATCCCTGTTCACTTGTCAGTGGTGTTGACAGCTGCCTTACTGTGTGTCATGACAGGGACTGGGAACAGCAGCAATGGCAAAATTAGCAGAAACATTTAAGCTGACAGACTGTAAATTTCAATAAAAAATACCAATGCAATAAGGTGAGGGAAGATTAGATTTTGAAAGGCTGTGGAAGAAAAAAGAATGACTCCAATTTGTTCTGTGCCCACAGAGACTCTTCAGGCCTTGTTCAAAACTAATTTCCCCACTGCTTTACCTTTCTACCCACTGGAGATTCTTCTTTTTGCTTTCCTAGGGTAAGTTTATTTTTCACAGCATCTGCATATTTAAACAAGTCTTCCACTTGTCTGTGTCTGAGAAATGAAAACTGGCAGGTGGTATTCATATTCATATCAGTCCCAGTGAAACTTCTTTAACCAGTTCTGCTGTGTTTCCTTCCTATTCTAATTAGCATTCAGAGTTTTATTTGCATACTCATCATTTCCTGGCCTCCTCACTGTTTCCATCACTTCCCCAAATCTAATGACTTCCGATAGTCTATTGCTGCCTGGGTTCAAACAAGCATCTTGTTTTTCTTGTCTGAGTCGGTTTTCCGTCTGGAAACAGGCTGCTCTGTGGAGCTGTGAGCTGCTTCTATCTCTTCTGCCATCGGTGGATCCTGCAACTCACCAAAACAAACCCGCTCCTCAGCAAGATGCTGACGACAGAGTGAGAGCTCTTTTCATACTCCCTGCTTCAGTCCTGTGAGACAAACACTGCATCAGCACGTTATAAACACAAATGCTCCCTGATTCAGGCACTTAGGTGCTTCCATAGAGCCAATTGTACCTGAATGGCAAATTGAATAATTACCATAACCTTTCCAAGCATTCATGACCTAACATTGAAAAAAAAAAAAGATGAGAAAAGTGTGTTTAAATGGATTTTCCCACCGTGCCTCACTTATGCATTTTGCTGCCTGGGAAATGATTTTAGGGATGATATTAGTTTATTCTGTCTCTCTTTTTCTGTGAGACAGACGGTGAGAGGTGGATAATAATGAAAAAGGTTCAGATGATTTATTGTCAGAGTAAACCTTGCGCTTATAGAATCCAATTTCATTTTAAGACCTTCAAAAACTTATTACATTCTGTGTATTTTTATCTTGTGCAGTCAGGAACTTTCTTTAAAATGTAAAACGCTATGTCAGGCCACCTTTTTAATGACAATAATAATAATAATAAAAAAAGCTGTTACTTTTGGAGGACTAACTTAATACGCATTACTGTATTGCAATTGTGGGGAAACAGGCCTACATGCACCTATTTAACTCTAAACAAAAGCCGAAATATATGTTAAAAATTAAACACGATTTTGACAATGTAAATACAAGCAAAATAACGATCAAAAATATGATCAACATCTCCTACACTGCCCTGTAGCCTACGTGATGAGAGACATTTGAATGGTGCATGTCCTATAAGATACAATACCTTAACTGTATCATAACTGTGTTATTTTCAAGTTAATAAAACAACCAACCAAACAAAAAAACGAAACATGTTTAACTAGAAAGGCACTCAGAGAGCGCATCTCCTCGCCAAGGCACATTCACCTGTGCACACACGCACACAGGAGAGGGAGAGTCACATGACGAAATGAGGGGGACACCCCTGCTGTTCCCCCTAAGTCTCCGATCCGGCAATGAAAAGTGTAAAGCATTGCTGTAGCTCCCCCTGTGGGCACACTGTCATTTTTTCTCTGACCAAACTCAAGGCAGAGCCCACAACAACGTCCACGCAAAGTTTGGCATTGATTCGAGTAATGGCCACTGAGTTTTGGCCATTTCAAGTCAGAGACACAGCTGTAGCGCCCCCTATAGGTGCAACGACACGCCCGATTCGCTCCAAAATTTACTGGGTTCATTCTTAGCCCAGTCTACAGCCTTCCTCCAAGTTTTATGGGAATTGGCCCAGTGGTTCTTCCATAATCCTGGTCACTAACAGACGAACAAACAGATGGCACAGAAAAAAACAATACTTGGCGAAGGTGAAAAGAGTTGATGATGACCCCTTTCAAGGGACAAAAACTTATCTGTAACTAGTCTGTTTACAACTAAGCTGCTGTATTTTATTACTACATTGTAACCACCATCATGCTATAAATGTCCATATCTTTATTTATATGATGACTGGGTTTGTGAACTTGCACACCTTGAGTGCATGAATTGGTTTGCTGATTGTCTTTGGTTTGTAAAAAACTGCACTAAATAACAATCACAGCGACAGTCGATGTCATGATGTATAAGCAAATCATCTTCTAAAAACTTTGGTCTGACTTACAATATAGACTTTCAAACAGTTTCAAACAGTTGTAAAGATTATAGAACTATACAAACATCAAATCATATTATATATCAAAAACTCTTATGTAAGTGGCCAAAGTAAAGAGTAGGCCCCCCTGCCTCTGGTCCTGATGCTGAGGGTCCCTATTCTGATTGACACACAGCCTGTACTTTCTGTCAACACAGCAAAGCAGAGAACCATGACGTCCACAGCTTCTCACGCCACCTAAAGGCGAATATCACTTGTGATTGGCTAACAACGAGGAAGTGCCCGTCCAGCCAATCACAGCAGCGTTTGCTTGCCGATTAGGCAGAATCAACATGGCAGCTTTCTGAGTTTTGGAGGAGGGGACCTGGTGTAAATAAACCCAAATTCCACGTTTTACAAGCAACGACAGCGTACCCGTGTTTGATTTCAGGGCTGCTCGGACCGCAGAGGGAAAATGTCGACTGAAGGAAATAAAAAACAGTTTTGGAAAAGAAACACAGCGAAGGTTCCTGGCAGGTGAGTGACGTGTTCCATCCTGTCGGCTAGCTTAGCGCAGCTAGCCTTACTCAACTGACGCCTCACTGTTGAGTTTGAAGCACAACTTCACTTTCACTGACGTCCTGACAAGTTGAACAAAGTCTATGAGTTTTGCCGCTCACAACATACTAATGTCTGTGAGAAATTAGTCCTGCAGACACAGTTTAAATTACACCACTTTGCTGTTAGCTGCCCTAGAGCTACGTTGCTAACAGCGGCTAACAGTTGAGCAATTTACCAACACCGCAATCTCAGAGTTGCAACTAATGACACATTTAACATTTTAAATTAAAGAGTAACTATGCTCTTACAACAAACTACAGCCGTTTATACCACTCTGAGTCGCAGTATTGGTGTATTAAATGCTATATTTTTGGGTAGGAAAAAGCTAACGTGGCTAGCTTGACAGCCACGACTGACAGATGAAATAGCTCATTCATTTACATCATTTCTTCTTCGCTTCCTCAGCATTCAACATGTGTACGGCGCACAACATCCACCTTTCGATCCACTCCTTCATGCTAAGTAAGTTAAACTATACTTCGTTATTATACATACATGCTCTGTGATGTTGTTGTAGTAGTTTGGACGCAGGTGTTGTACTTCTGCTAACTTAAATGTCTGTGCTGATGCTAACCTTTTGCGTTGATGCTGAGCTAGATAAAACCCCAACTGAAGTTGACTCAATTCAGGATTTGCTCTAATATGGCTTTTGCTGTTTTTATTTATGTCAATTCACCATCAGGGCTTGTAGAAAGAAATGGTCTTATTGAAAACATTTAGCAAATCATGAAAAATACGAAAGGGACTACTCACAAAGACAGAAATATGCCGTGGCATAGATTTATACTGTAGCACACCCACATCCCAAACAGGAATGTGGAAGCGTTTGTTTTTTTTTGCTGTTTGACAGCTGACACCAGACACCAGCTGTGACATCACAGACTGTTATATGGCCATACTTTCCTTATCTGTTGTTTGCACCGTATAGCCCGTCCTGTCCTGTGCTGCCAGTGATAGTGTAGTTGTCTGATGGTGGCGGTGAGAGCTTCAAGTGAAATACTTGCAGAATTTTTCAGTTTTATTTGAACTCATTTAAAATGCTCAGTACAAACAGATTATTTTACGTGGCTAAATTATTTCAAAATCTCACATTTCAAGTGGAAGTTTTGAAGCTATGCTGTTATTTCACGGCTACAGGGTCCCATAATCGAATGAAAAACGTATTAATAAGAAAAGTAAGAGAAAGATTAAGTTACAATAAATGTTGTCCTGATGATAGATGGAAAATTAAAAAAACCAACAGATGAATCTTGAAACACAAAGTGCAAATAAAACTTCTTTTTGACCACTGACCTTGAGTAGAGTAAATATTTTTGAGTTTTTGGTCTGTACCTGTATCTTATTTTAAAAAAAGAACAATACAATACAATAAATCAATTTTAAATTAATTTGTTAAAATGATGTTAAAAAATGGAAATTGTGAAAATCAATTTCAAACTAGGATAAATACGGTAGCCTATGACTCTCTCTCAGCTTTAGGCTATTATTTTTTATAAATGAAGTTTGGTGAAAGTTAGGCTGGCACTTCACTAATCCCAGACTGGGGGATTCGTCCTTGTTTAGTTTGGTTTCCCGTTGAAAAATTCATGTTAGGTTGAAAGAAAAACATCATGTTTTAAAGAATTTCTTTGTCTTTTGTAGTTTAAAAAAACTGATTAAAATCGAAAATTGAATGTGGTATGAAAAAATATGTTTTTTTTTATTTTTAGGCAATATCACCCAGCCCTATCTCATTTTATTCACATGTATACACAGTACAAACACAGATATAGAAAAAATAATGGCCCATTACTCTGAGATAAACGTTCTGTTTCTTCTGGCTGATATTTCATCATGTAGATTTCCACGGAGGATTAACTCTGCTCGTGTGTTACCAAGGTTCACATTTAGACTTTCTGTTTTCTTGTAGATATGATGAAAGTAAGCTAACCTGAGCAAATCTTTCTGTTATTCCTCATTATTATGCTTATGTTTGTCTTTGGAAGAAATCAAAGCAACCCCCTTCATCCTCCCTCTACTGCATTGTATGATAAAACAAAAAGTTTGAGTTGAATTGATTTCTTTTTTCTGTTGTATTCTTGTTCCTGCTGAATGGGATGACGCCTTTGTAAGACAAAGAAAGCAACAAAGTAAAGTTTTGTCTTTTGAACAAATAAAAAGTACATGTGGAGAGGTGGTGACTAATTCACCAGTGTGTTTTGTAAGACTCTGATGAGTCTTTCGTAAGCCAGTGTCTCACATATTTTCGGGCTTTATTGAAAGTCGTTTTTTGACCTTTAAACCACAAGTTTGACCAAGGGGTCATTTGAAGTTCAAGTTAAGTGCTCTTTTTAATCACGGGAAAAAGAAAAAAAAACCCCAAACAAACACATAACTCTGAACTCTCCTTTTGCTGGTAAACAGCCTCAAAATGGGCAAAATTTGCTGTGACTCAGGTGTTCATTCTTCAGAAAGCTCCTGTTGGCCCCCGTCCATCTTGTAGTCGCAATCATCAGCAGCAGCTGGTGTTCGTGGCTCTGCCTTCCTCCTCCAGCCCACACATTACTGCAAGCCCTGTGAAACTGTGATGCGCATAATAGCCTACACAATCGACTGTTAATTTAGAGGTCAAGTGTCAGTGTGTTATGAACAGATCTTCAAAACGATCAGTATGGGCCTCACTGTATTATTTTTAATGACTTTGTTCAGGCCAAATGTTAATTAATTAACTGTCAAGCTCTTTTCTTTTTCTAACGGACTGATGTTTTTATTTGTTTGCCCACATGTCAGTGCTGAAGTGATTCACTTCTTGTCTCTGTCCTATTTTCCCTTATCCTCACTGTGTATATTTACTTTATCTCGCGTTCCTTTTCTCTCATTTCCTGCCTGTTTGCCACTTCTGTTTTTTCCCCTTTCTTACACCCCACCCCCATTTCTCCTTACCCTTTCTCAATTGCTCTAATCTTATCCTCTTCCTCTTGTCTTCTCTCTTTCCGCGGCCCTTTCTTTGTCCTCCAGCCTGATTAAAGCTGGTAACAAGCCTCCTCCGGCCACACCAGGCAAACCCAAGAAAGCCACCACCTTCCAGGAGTTTGAGAGCATCACAAGTGATGCCTGGGATGTTGGGGATGATGACGACGAGCTGCTGGCCATGGCTGCACAGAACCTTAATATCGAGGTGGTGATGGAGACAGCGAATAAGGTGAGCAAGCAGCTGCAGTGGCTTGCTGTGAACTGTTTAACCTGATGCATGTTTTCCTGCAACAGAGACTTTGCCAAATGTAGCTAATTCAAGTTTATAACTTAGTTCCCAGATTACAGAGAACGAAACACTTTTGAAATACTCCACACAGAGTTTTTTACGTTCCGTTTGTTATCGACAGAGCCCAGGCACACAGTGACACGCTGTTTTTCTGTGAACTTCGCAGGTGATCGAGAATCACAGCAAACAGCAGGAAAGACGGCGGCAGGATGACACAGCAGAGCTGGAACAGAGAGAAGAGGACACGCAGGAGGAGGCGGCAGAGGACGAAGAGGAGTACGAGGAGGAGGAGGAGGACAGGGTCGGGGAAGGGGACGTGACCAGCCCAGAGGTGTCGTTTGCCTCCCAGAGCAGCCCTTACGCTGATGGCCGCCTAGTAAAGTCCCACAGCGAAGCTCCAATTGGGTCACCTAAAGGTTAGTGAACACCGCTGCTCAGTGTGTAAAAAGTTTTCTGGCTCAAGTGTATACTGAGAGCAAGACTACTTTAACTTTTAGTGGCCTGGTGTCACTGAAGACACACTGTAAACCCTTTAAGACAGATCTTAAAGTGAAACTAGACAACTTTTTTTGGCTTAACTTTGTCATTATGAAGTATTAGCTGATTAAACAGCGTAATAGTGGTTGAAAAATGACAGCCTTTGCTGCTAAATTGGTCTCCCATAAGCCCTGTTTTTACCATGATAGTTTCTTTGCCACCGGCACGAAAGTTTCGCAGAAAGATGTTCTCTCTCTGCTCTCTGTCCTGATTGGTCGGTCTATGCTGCGCCTCTTAGCGAAAGGTGACGTCAGTACGAGCCGATTAGCTGTTCGTGCCAACACTCTGACTCGCCTCAGTCGGCTCACGTTCGAGCCGAGACGGACCATTTCACGCCGCCGCAGCTTTCCCTGCAATAGTTTCGTTTTGGCTCAAGTTAGACTTAAAAGAGAGAGCGACCACGAAACAAAATGCGAGCCGGCGCAAACGGCCACATCGAAGTTGCTTCCCAACGAGTTTCATGCCACAGCTAAAGTTAGCTTGCTAGCTAGCAGAAGTTTTCTATTGCAACTTGAAATATTGCACAATATATCTGTCTATACTTGAAGTTTTACCTGAGTCAGCATTGGTTGTTTTTTTTATTTTTTTGTGGATGTTCTTACTGCATTTATTTTGTTGTAACTATACACAGAGATCAGCCAGTGTATCCTGTATAAACAAGATTTAAATGTGAGAAAACAAACACAGAAGCTGTCACCAATATGACTTTTACACATTCAGCATTATAGCGATCGACTTACTCAGTTTTGCAAGTTCACAGTTCACAGTGTTTTTCGTCGGCATCATGTATTTTTGTTTTTTTTTTCCTTGCTGTGGTCTTGCAGCTGTGTTGTGTTGCCACATTTAAATAGTATCAGTTTTCAGCAGCACCACAGAAAAGACTTGGCAGATGTTCTCGCTCCGTAGAGCAGCGTTACCGATAGGCTGCCAATGTTGTGCTTTGATTGGACTTGCTTGTGGTTTAGACAAAGTGTTCTGTGACACAGTTTCTGCGCGTGCAAAAACGAACACCTTCGTAACAGTCGCGTTCAGATGCTTTTTAAAAGTTTGTTTGTAGGGATCGATGGGTGGGTATGTCAGACCAACCTGTTATCGTTCTCACTTGCAATCAATATATAACTAAAAAAGCAAGAAAAGATATGAGCTGTAGTGAAGAGAATTTTCCTAAATGATCTGAGGAATCTGTTTCTTCCTCTTCCTCCTCTCAATGTTTCCTGTACTCTGCAGCTCTGCAAAGAGACACCTCCTCCTCCTCCTCAGTTTGTGTCTGCTCTCCTAAACACTTGAGTTTAAATCTGTAGTGTGCAACAACCGCTTTGTGTTGTGGCTCCTGTTGTTACTGTTGAAGATCTCTTTTAAAAAAACACTTTGATATTCCATTTTTTTTTTCTTAAAACGGGACACAGAGCACTTCAAAGAAATACAGAATCCTCCTGATAACAGTTTTGTCCTCCTCGTTGTAAACACAAAGGACAGGAAGGTCGTGAAGAGATGGTTCTGAGGTTGGCACAAAAGGTTTGGATTGTGAATATCTGGCCGACTCTTGTCCCGTCTGCCAGGTCATCTGCCGGGTTGTCTGCCGTTCTCTCTGTCACTGTGCTTAGCTACAGAAAATATAAGAAGCCTGTGTGGCCTCAGGCAGTTCTCCTTCTTCCTCAGAGAAGTCGACCCTCAGGCTTGCATTCACTGCTGTGTCACGTGCAGCAGTATGCGAGATAACAGCTTTTGCAACCCTAGCGAGCATATTGCAGAAACACTGAGGCTTATACACCAGCCTTAACACATGAACACTCACCGTACTTGGCAGGCATAGAGCGCAGGGCCCGACCGATATGAGATTTTTGGGGCCAATGCCAATACTGATATCAGGGAGCAAGAAAAATTAAGACATCCGATATATCAACCGATATTATCGTCTGAATGTGGTTGTCAAAGACCTGTGATAAAGATATGTTAGGGAGGAAGGATATCTTGTATTTTAACAAACTTTATCCAGAAGTTTACGTAAACTCCCGCACACGTTCTAACTTGCAAGAATATTTTTTTTATTGCAACGTTTTGTTTAGTCAAAAACAAGTTGGACAGTGTGCGGGAGTTCACATAAACTTTTGAATGTGCCCTTCTTTCTCCGACGCACCTGTCTTAAGAAATGGACGTGCGAAGTATTTTCCCGGTTTGGACAAACTTGATCCCAAACGTCAGTGCACTGTGAACGCTTCACTTATTAGTTATTACATAACCAACCGCCCCCTGCAGGACAAACAGTGAAATTACACCCCTTTAAAACACGAGTCCAAGCATTTTTTATCCAGCCTTAAAAAACATTTTAATATTGTTGCATATCGAAGAACATACGTTGATACTGATATATCTGTATAAGGCCAATATTGGTGGATTA
>JAQFJB010000002.1:4804126-4814297 GCA_029874875.1 Naso minor | reverse complement strand
AAAAGCGCACCAGAAAATTTACTACAGTCTCTCTCCGCCCTGCTTTCCCCATCTGCCACTACCAACAGTAGCTGGCAGCAAGTGAAGTCTTACCCAATATGGCCGACAGTTTGACACATTCATTCAATGGACAGTCATGTCCAATTCTTCTGTTTTAGAATTCCATGGTTTGGACCTTGAGGTGGCTGTACATAAACCATCGGTACTCAATCATGTACTCGAGCATGTATTACTACTGATCTTTCCCACCCAATTGGTCATTATTTGAGTGATGTCATGCAAACTAAACTCACCTGGTGCCTCACCCAGAGAGGACAAATAAAATCCAGCGGAGCTACATGCCTATAGCGTGTTATTTTAGCATCCTTGTCAATTACCTCAACTAAACTGTGCATATTTTTGTCTCGGGGTACCTTTCCATGCTTAGAGATATCACTTTTTGATGATTCTGAGCGAAAGGGAGGGCTTCTCTGGTCAGCTGAAGGTGATGCCAATCTAGGACTATCATTCCCACCCCTAGGTATTTGTTTTTCTTGTACAGAATGGCCAATCAATTTTCCTTCTCTCTCTTTAACACGTGTCAACTGCACAACACATGGTAGAAGGTCTAACCTTCCTTTGCTAGAGCCTTCCTTGGCTATTTTACTGTTTTTAGTTCGAAGGACAGATTCAGGGCTAACATCTCTCTCAAGTTCAGGTTCTGTCTCACATGGCTGTATAATAGGTGATGCTGCTTTGAGTTTTTTAAGTCTCTGTTTCTCACTTTTGTCTTTTTCCCCACGATCTTTACGTCCACTCCGCTTCTCCTTTTCAACCAAATTCCCTCTGTCAACTTCAAAGACTCGATCCTTCTCAAGTTTGTCTGTTTTATTATACCTTTCAGTGCGTGCCTTCTCAAGTTTTTCAAATCTGGGTGGGGAGACTGAACTGCAGCTACCACTTCTTTCAGAGGATCTGCAACAAATACGGCGGTCTGAATCACTTGGTATCCTCTCAGAGAGCGAGGGAGATGCAGTAGGGCTAGCAGGACGACGAGAGGAAATGTGAGATGGGCTTTGGCTACGCTCAATGGTCCTCCTCCCATGATCACGTCCACGATCAGTTTCAAAGCGTTCCCTCTCTCTTTCACGTTCCCGTTGCAAGTAGCTGTATTTGCGAATGTCCTGCTCATAAGGATCAGCTCTGTATTCTCGATATTCACGGGGATCTTCAAAGTATTGTGGATCATAGTAATCTCCCGGATATGGGTCCCATTCAGTGTAGAACTCCCGACTTCTAGCGGGATATTTACGACGGGGATCTTCAGTATATGTTCCTGGTGTCCGTACATTTTCATAATATTGCCTTTCTGCTTGAAACTCATATTGAGTTCGTCGATCATCCCTGCCAAGAAACAAAACCAAAAAAATCAAGCTATAATTCAAAATACTTTACTACCAACAATATTATATTTCACATAGGACAGCTTTTAGGCGAAAATATTTATCCTTACGCAAACTACACAAACCTTCTTTCAGACAGAATATCATAAAAGTCCCGAATATCCTGGCCAGATGCCTGCATTGAACGATAGAAAGCCATCTGACTTTCCTGATTGGCAAAATCCACCTGAAGAAAAAAAACAACAACAAAAAAACCAAGGATGAATTGCAATTACACAGCCTGTCTAGCATTAAGAAATCACAACATTACAGAGCAAAATTTCAGAGAAAGGGATTTTGTCACTTGCCTTGATTTTACTGCCCCCCATCTTCCACCCCTTTGTGTCTTTAACAGCAGCTTGTGCATATTCAATGTTGTTATACAGGATAAGGGCCATTCCTTTCATTCTGTCGAATACAACCTGCGGAAGAGAGAGGAAAATAGAGTCCCATGGTGCCAAAAAGTAAACAATGGTAAACTCTGAAGGGGGGGCAATAAATAGACCTACCTTGACAACATGTCCATAGCGGCAAAAATGACGAGTAAGGAACTGCTCTGTTGTATTAGATGCTAATCCATCCAACCAAACACATGTTGTAGGCATGCTCTTTCCAAAGCCCAGCTACAAAAAGAAGGATCAAATGCAACATTGCAATTATTTTATCCATCATCAAAAACATTGTGCTCATAAATGATATTGAGTATGGCTATGATAGATGAGATGGCACCAATATGAAGGCAACATTTTAACATACATCAACATGATAATTCTCACCTTTAATCTATTGTTACCGAGGTACTCGCCATCCATCTTCTTTATGGCCTTACAGACACTGGCAATGTCGCAGTATTGTAGAAAGGCATACTGTGGGGCTCCATTTACTTTCTTAATGTCAATATCCTTTGCGGGTTATGAAACAGAAACATGCTGTTAAGTAAACAAAACATCTAAAACAATGATTTTCAATCATTTTAAAACATTAACCTACCACTATTTCTCCAAAGCGTTGAAAGATGTTCAGCAGGTCATGGTAAGTGGTAGTCTTTTCCAAGTTTCCAATGAATAATGTCCGTGTGGCCTTTGGATGAAACTCATCTATCCTCTCATCCAAAGGCCGAAACTCATTCTCACTTTCTGTCTCTGAAAAATAAGTGGTCAATTGGACTTTGTGTATTTTGCCTACAAATGTATTTTTTCATTCAATACTATTAAAAACTTACCAGGGCCATTCCAGGCTGTGACATCAATTTGCATGCCAAAAAAAAGTTTCCCCTTTGATGCTCCTAGAGCTTTCTCTTGGTCCTCTTGTTGGCGGAAAAAGACAAGCCCATAGCGCTCCTCTGAAGCTCCGTGGATTTGTACAGATGTGACCTTTCCGTGTTTCTTAAATTCATGAAACAAACCATCCTTCAGGCTTGTATCTGTAGTAAACAGAATAAATGTTTTATTGAGTATGTATACTGATAAAACCAACTTGTTATTGAATGATATACTATAATGATTATTATTTTTAATAAACTACACAGAAAGACAATGCACCATCATTCCTGAACAAAAAAAAAGCTCATGCTGTAGGAGCACCTTATAACTAACCTGTAGAGCGCACAGGAAGATTTTGGACCTTTATGCCAAAGCTTTTACGTGGTTCATCCTTGTCAAGGGAGGATAAAGGAAGTGCTGAGGGTGCGGGAACAGCAGCAGACTGCACTGAACGTGCAGGGGAGTCATCGCTGGAACTACTGCTAGAATCACTGCAGCAAAAGAGGAACATGGACTTAGATGTTGTTGCAAGTGATCTCAAACTACCATAAAAGATGCATGATACGAAGGTTGTTATTGTGATAAAGCAAATGTCTGTTGCCTGTCTAAGTTATAGTTGAGAATCTAGTTATTAATCTTCTTACCCTGATAAATCATTGAAAAAACATCAGAAGCTGACATATGTACAAACAAATCTTAACAAACATAAAAGTAGATTCATCATTTTGCAGTGGTACCCAAAGTGCTACATGCTTTGCCTCTGAGAAACTGAGCATATATTAAATACATGCTAAAATATTCTCTGTACAGTCAGAAACAGCAAATAACTCAAATAATGATAACTAAATCAGTTTTTTTTTTTCTGTGTCCAAACTGCCATGCAAGGCAGGAGGATTTTGATACATAATTTATTAAACATGCCAAATAATGTACACATTTTAGGTTTAATATGCATTATATAGTGATGCATTTGCTTAAAAGCTCATGCAATATATTGAACGTGTCTTTGTTTAAAAACTGCAATGTCTTTCCGTTGATGTGAAGAAAAACACCTTCCTTCTCCCCAATTCATAGTTATATGGTGCATCTATGTATCAGTGCAAAAAGACAGATTTGCATGTCAATGGCCAGTTCACAGCTGCATCAAGCACCTTTTTTCTCAAACCATTTCCCATGCCTGCCTTAGCTGTCTAGGCCCTCTGCTGTTTGTTTCCTTCTCACTTTCTCCTCCTGTGCTCAGACACTCCCGGAAGTGCTGCTGACGGAGCCTGGCCTGTGGGAGTGGGCAGGCAGCCAGCACTGGCCAGAAATTTCCAGTTCCAACTGGATCTCACGGAGGGGGGGGAGCCATCACCCATACACAGAGGTAGGCAATGAGAAAAATACACCAGCCGTCTAAACTCCCCCATAGCATTACCTTGTCAAACCACATGTGTCGCTACATGTCGTTCAGAGCTGTGGACTCTGCTGTGTCCAAAGGTGATGCAGTGAACCAAAAAATAAACAACTGGAGAAGGCTGAGGTGAAATTATGCAGTAGAGTAAATCTCACGGACATAAAACTGTAGACCTCTCTTGCTTTTTGTCATCCTCCTAACCTTTCTCTAATTCATGCATTTCTTGTTTGGGTACATCTCAACAACAAGACAGATCAACTAATGAGAAGCAAAACATGTACAGGAAATTTTACTCCTGTATCATTACAACAAATGCAGCAATGGTCAGCCATACACACAAACAGCTAAATTAGCATGTCAAATTCAGAACAGAGCTGAGACCAACTTCACAAACAGACATTTGGTTCCACCACCATAAATAATAAACATTCACAGCATGCCTTCAAGACATCTTAATTACATACATTCAGTGCATTTTTTGTATTAGTTGTTTGAATGCGAATGTCTTTGTTGTACCAAAATGTAAGTAATTTGTTTTACCTCACTAATCACACTAACCGAGTTGGCTCTTTATTTATGAAATCCTTTCAAATACTTCCTCAGAAATGGTGTTTTTTGGGCAAGAAAGTGATGGATTTTGTCAAGGTGTTTTAAAAATATGACTGTTATGTTGTTTTGTACACTTAGTACCTATGGTAACCTGTAAATTGCAGGACTGATCAGTGGACTTCATGTGAGGAAACAACCTCACCACCCCCTTCCAAAGAATGAACCGCAGTAATAAATCAATTCAAATGAAATCTTAATTGCACTGTGTGTCGTCACAGCAGTTACATGCATCAAAGGTCATTTTCCAGTCTCTGACACCTTCCAGCACTCAACTACTCAACCAACAACCTCGTAAAGCAGATATGTCATTTGAAAATTTGACTAATAATCATCAAAAATGAGTAAAGCAGATATTTGCACACTAAACATGAACTGCTTTAGAGGCTTACACACGTTCATACTGCTCCCAAAAACCCATATAGGCGACCTTGTAACTGGTGTTATCTTTCAAAGCAACATTCTTTCCCATAAATGTTACGGCACAACAGTGAGGATTGCTCAGTTTCACAGGGCAAATAAAATGCCCCGTCAGGCTAGTAAATCAAGCAACTGACTTATTCCATTGGGCAAGTGGTAAAAAATAAATTAACATATAACAATTAACCTCAGTCTCTGTTGTTTATTTGAAAGCAGCTAATAAATAAACAACTTATATAAAGGCAAGGAAAGACTTATTTTGGGCAAGTAGATTTCTGATCTACATGCATGACTGTGCAAGTGGGAAAAAACTTTGCACCCTCAGTGATTGCTGTAAACTGCTTTAAATCCTCAAAAATAATAGGAGGGTCAAGGACAGGGAGCAAAATACCATCTTGTTGACAAAACTGTCGATATAGTTTTGTCAACCAGAAGTCAATGTAGACAGTACAGCAGACAAAAATAAATTACATTTTACAGTAAATTACATTATCTTTACAAAGACTGTGCCCTGTAGTGTTTTGGAAACTCAGTTCATTTCCTTATGTAGGAACACATTGGGATAAAAAGCCTAAGTCTACATTTAGGAAAAGCCAATGCCTTTATTCAGCCACACATAGGCAATTTAGCTCCATTGTACATTTTTCAATGTGGCACAAAACATTTTACTGGTGACTGTACTTGATTTTTCTGCTTCACAAAATTGTAAGTGGTCCACATGAACACATTTTGGTAGATCTGAAACCAAGTTTACTGTCAGAATTTATTTTCAAACCATGTATGACATAATGAATGTGTTGGATTCATAAACCTTAAGAATTCTGGGAGACAGTGTTTACCTCAGAAAAGCAAACACATTAGAATACAGCCAGAAAATGTATTATCTTAAACTGGACATTACAACCACTGTGACCTGGTAAGCTGTAAAAAAAAACGATGGACAGATTCCACTGTTAACACTCTAAATTGGCCCATGAACTTGTACTTGCAAAAATTTCCATTTAAAATTTTTAAATGAAATTTATCGCTTGAAGCAGTGTGCAAATTTCTTTCTTAAAATACTCTGGACTCTGTCCAACACCTGTTTAAGACTGGGATGCACAAGGGTAAACAACAGCCACGCACAAGGGTAGGATTGTTAAAAGTCAGATCAGCTTCACTCACCTGCCACTCGTGCTGCTGCTGGTACTGCTGACAGAGTCTGAACTGGAGGAGCGGCTGCGAGAACCTGACCCACTGTGGGAGCGTGGAGCACGGGTAGCCTGACTTGCCAGCCTCTGAGGAGAAGGATTTCGTGAATGTGTTGAGTGTGGAGACCGACTACGACTGTGGCGGTACGACCGCTCCCCACGTCGACCCCTGTCGTCCCGGTAAAGGTCCCTGTGAACCACACTGGCCAAAGTAAAGGGTTCCCGGGCACGAGACTCATAGCGAGGCTCTGGAGTCTCAAAACGACAAGGGCTCCTGCTGTGGGAGCGGTAGAAACTGACCCCGCTGGACGCAGATCCTCCACTTCCTACTGTTGTGGCCCCGGCTGATCCACCTGTTCCTGTATTGCCAGTAACAGCACTAACGATAGTTCCAACAACTCCTGACGACACAGTTGTACCACTTCCACTGGAGGTACCAGATCCACTCCCAGCTGTACTTAGAGTCCTTTCTCTTGCATCACGATAATAGTCTGTTTCATAGTGCCGCTGGCGCTCAAAACTGCTACCAGGACGCTCGTGATGTCCATAGGCACTGTGATCGTACGCCCGATCCCGACTTTCAGTTGTCCTAACAAACAGAAAGAGAACAATATCACATTACAGTTAGATTAAAGACATTTAAGAAAGCTGTTAACAGTAAACAGTGGACATACAAAATTATTAGGTGTCTCTTGTGGGTTTTTTATAAATAGACACATGGGTAGATGGGCAACTAACATGGTTTGAGGGTATTTTTCCATAAATAAAATATTATTTTCAAGCTCACAGACTAAACTACAAGGGGATTCAAATGATTAACTGGTTGAGACGACTGACTATCTGGTCTTAAGATGACTGGGTTTTCTCAAGAGTGAAGACTTTAAGATGAAATGTATCAGATCCTTCTGTCATCATTACCAACCTTTTATTTCTATAACAAAAATGCTGGTAGGTAACTGTATTTCAAACACAAACTTTGAGCTTTTTTAATTCAAACTACTTTGCTTTGAATGCAGATGTTTTCCAGTTGAAACATTAAAGAGATACATACCTTGTACACCCTATTGTAAAATGCACAGCACTAAATTGAAGATACAATTAACACAGGACTCTCAGAAGAGATTTTCAGCACACATGGCAGGCATGCGTGGCATGCATTCAGTTTTCAACAGCACAAATATCTGCAGCTCATTATTTCAGAGTTTAATTGGAGGATATTCTTGTGGATATACTTCCACAAGCATTTACATAAGAGATTTGTGCCTTTATGGATTGTTCAGTAATTTTTATCTTGTAAAATCTGACAGCTGTAACAAAGACCACTTTTTGGGTCGTTTTATCATTTCTCTGAGAGGCTTTGATGAAGGTTGTAGAGGTTACCCATGACAAGTCTTTTGTTTTTAATGTTGCATAGTCTGACACCACTTGTTCTCCTGAAAGCTCTTCAAAGTATCTTTTTTGAAGAAGTACATTACAAACTGTGCTAACAAGGACACTCTGTTCAGACCTGAACATCCTCTTACCGAATAAAGCAACCAGAATTTAATTTGGTAATAAGACTGCTGTGTCATTACAGCAGTCATATTACCCAACTCCCCATAATGAGCGGGACAGGACAGCAATTACCACTGTTTGAATTCAGATCACATTCTAATCAGCAAATTAGCCATGATGTTTCAACACAGAGCAGAATATGGTTTAATATAAATACACTTACAAGCCTTTATTAAGCTGGTTCTTTTCAATAAGAGACTGTTTTTTAATTCTTTGTTCAGTTGACGTACCATGCGGAAAGAATACAGAGGTTTAATAACATGCTGTATATTAATATCAAACCAACCTCAACTACCGAAGATGGTAAAAACTTAAACAGAAATTAATATAAAATTAATATTTCGTTATAGTTTATTGAAAAACATACAGTAGCTACATATCTGAATGACTGCAAAACACTTTAATGTGCTATTTAAAAGTTAATCTGATCTTACAAAAAACTAATGACAATCGTGTTTTTGCGGTTCTGTTTTTGCTATTTTTGTGTTTTGTTGTTTGACTTACCAAGAATATATATATATTTTTTTTTTTAATTGTCTGTCTAATGATATATATAAAAGCTTTGTTGATGGAAATCCTAAAGGCGTTGTAGCATTTAAACAGAAATTAATATCGCTGGAAAAAAAATCAAGCAATGTGCACGGCGTCTTGTTGGACTAGGTTTGGTCAGGTTGGTTAAGTTAGAGCTGTTGAAGTAACCACAAAATTGTAAGATGAATTGCTGATTGTGTTAATAACGTATTTCATAATATTATGTAATACAGCTGGCCAAGGTTTCTGCCTTTTGAAAGGAAGTTTTTCCTCGCCTCTGTCACCAAGTGCTTGCTCATGTGGAATTGCTTTCAATTGTTGGGTTTTAACAACTTGAATATAATTATACAGTGTTGTCTAGACCTACTCTTTATGGAAAGTGTCAACTTTGTTGTGCTTTGAGGCTATATAAATAAAATTGACTTGACTCTTCCACTTTAATTTTTTCCATTTCATTCACTTCTTACTTTGTTATAGTTGGTAATGGTAATGGACCTTAATGCTGGTTACCACCAGCCGTGAAACAGAAAAAATTCAGTGAGTGAAACTGACTTTTTTGTACAACTTTCTACAGTTATGGTTGCAGACTCTCTCTACACCCCCCTTACCTTTCCTTAGATACTATGATAATATCATTATTGTGAATACTTAAAGCCTCAATGATCATGTGGTAAAAATCTGTTATCCTGACAGCTCTAATTTGAGCCTGGGTAGGAATGAAAGATCCTGGTTCCTGGTACTGGGACCCCTTTGACGTTCACTCTCTCCTTCTCCCATCACTGATCTTTTCTGTCCACTTTCAACTATCCAATAAAGGCAAGAATGACTGAAGCAACTGTCATAAAGAAAGTGTTGCAAAACTACAAACTATACACTAACAACATTAAAAAAAAAAGTTCATCAAAATAATGATGATGAAGCCCTGAAGCTCATAATAACAGGTTTGAGAGGAGAGGTCTGAAATTCACCAAGAAAAAAATAGTCCAACTAATTTCCTTAATAGGATTTACAAATTTCCCTTGCTGATAATTGATAGAGGCATCCAGATCTTTTGGATCACTGATTGATTTGGACTACCAGAGATGTTTTGATTACATCAGATCAGTAACAATGTATCTGTCCAAATTTTGCTTGTTTGCTGGCTTGCATGCTGCTAAACTGTCTCTGCCAACAAAGAAATTGAAGTACAAACCAAAGACATTTGAAACTATTGAAACAGTTTATCTCACAAAAGAGGCCTCAGCAGCAGCCTTGGGTTAGTTGTTTCTTTAGAACGACGACAATGAGGACACAAAGCTTTTTGTTTTGAATCTCAAGCAAATGTTTGTATTCAGTTTCATAATGAAAAAAATTCACATTTTATAGGCTTCATTTCGTGATGTTTTTAGTTTGATAATTATCCAACTTTAACTCGCATCACAACTTTAAAGGATATGTTGTGTATTTCTAGTGTATCCACTAGATGTTTTATTCGGTAAGAAATTGTATTCTTGTTAATAGCTCAATACATTTTAATGTTTTAGTGCATTTCCAAAACATGGTCTAAGGGTGATGCAATCAAACCTATGAGCTAAAATACTTCATGTGAAATTCCATTGCTACAACAGCAAAATGAGCCACGTGTATTTTAGTTTTAGCTTTAGAAACCAAGTAACATGGGTTACAAGGGGTGCTAACAGAGGGCTGCTGCCATTTCTCTGAGGAAAAATGACACACACGTCTTCCTCTGCATCACAGATGCCCTGTAATGTCCTAAGAGGCATTTTGGTAAATGATCCATGATCCAGATGA
>JAQFJB010000002.1:4785989-4801175 GCA_029874875.1 Naso minor | reverse complement strand
AAAGTCTTGAAACTTCATTTGTGGTGTCCTGCGCATTCCACTTTGGTTTCGATGAGCTCAGCATTAAAGCAGTCAAACTCCTTTGGCAGAAGAACAGAAATCTGGCCGTGACAGATTAGGAATAAGGAAAATGTCTCTGAACAGTAATCCAGATTCCAGCTTATTATAGCAATGTACTCATTCCAGGATGGAGACCAGTTCTGAAGCTCATGGACGTTCATGTCTCTTGTCTACCTCCTCCATAAGCAGTAGAGCCGGCATGCTGCTCAAACCAGAGCTGAGTCAGTGGGAAAACGGTGCACTTTGGTTCTCTGGCTGTGTATGTGACTGTATCCAGGGTTTAGTTATAGTTCCACATACAGGAAAGGAGCAGGTAATCCACAGACATGATACAGGTTATCTCCAAATGCAACTTTTCAGTCTCAATTTCCAGCATTCCTCCTTGAATTGTACACTCCACACACAGTCCATGTTGGTCCTCATTACATCTTTGAGTGTCAGTCGTTGAAAAGGAAAAATCTCCACAAAAATAAGGCGGGAAAAAAAGTCATTTGCTCACTTGTTTTTGTTGTCTCTACTGGGTTGGATCACCAGTAGAGGTCTCCCAGCACTCAAATTGTAATGCCCTGATTTTAGATATAATCCCAAATAAAACAACAACAAAAAACAAAAGAACCAAGAAAGCGACAAATACCTTTAGTATGATAGCATATCCTTAAGGTGTCTGGGCAGCATTAATCCAGCAGAGGGGAATAAATATCCTGTGTAGGTTATCCACGTGTCTCCAGCCCGCAGGAGAAGTGAACACCTCCGAGAGGTGTGCACGATAATTGAAAACCAAATGAGACTAATCCAAACAATGGTGTCTTATACATGTAATGTGCGGTCTTGTGGTTGTTTTGATATATGAGTAAAAAAAGGGTAATATTAATCCAGGGAGCAGGGCACGTAACTCCAGATTAGGGGAATCCCAGGGATGGCTGTTGGACCACTCTCTCTTTTTCTCTCTCTTTCTCTCTCTCCCTCTCTCTCCAGCATTCTCCAATAATCCTGGGAAATTTTTACGAATATCCAATCTTTGCCCCGCATATTCCGCAAATGATATATCCACCTCACAGATGTTTAAGCTCACAAAAACAACCCAAACAGCCATTTAAACTATGTATTTAAGTAACACATATACTTGTGTACAAACATGCTATCACTGTGTCTACCTGCAAGCATGAATCCACGAGCGCTGGCTACGCTCCGAGGACTTTAGAGGGGTTCCCTATAGGACTGAAATCTTGGGCATGAACTCTTTTTCTCCTCTCCCCCCAAAACAAGTAAATGAATGAATGGTGGGAAGATGTTTGGTGGTAAGGTGTTTACCAGAAACCACGGTTCCCCCTGCCTTCAGAGAAACTTTGTCCACTTACCCGTCTAGTCTGCGTTCATAGCGTCCATCTCTGCTGTGGAGCGACGTGGGGGGTCCATACACAGCCCCCCCTGCCGCCCTTGTGAACCCTGATACATCCCGGCCACGAGAGCCTAAGGACAGACTATCGTCCAGCCCCCTCGCGGCACTAGGAATGGTGCCTGGTTCATTGTAATCAGTGCGCAGGTCTCTGTCCCCCATCTTGTTGATAGCATTATGAGCCTTCTGAGCACTTTTAATGTCCACAAAATCCACAAAGGCTGCGACTCCACCTTCTGAACCCCGCTTAGGCAGGACCTTGACACTCTCCACACGTCCATATCTAAAGAGAAAACAAGGAAAAACATGCGTGATCACTAGGTTTTGAACTGCAATTATGTCACATCAGTGTTTATGTATTTCCAGACAGGTTATTCATTTTGAATTCTCAGTGAAATTAATACTATTTCCCAAACTGCGTAGTGCTGCATTTAATTATGTCAATAAATGTGTGTGTGTGTGTGTGTGTGTGTGTGTGTGTGTCTAAGGAGGGGTGGGAGGCAAGGTGGCTTTGCAACTCTTATTTTCTGCTCTGTGGTACTTTCTTACAAGGCAACAGTAACCCAGCAACTGGACTTGAAACCTTTGCACATTGCATGTTAATAAATGCATACATTTTCTGACATTAGCATGTTTTCTAGAGAGAAGGTGCTCTCATAAGCCTAGATCTACTGGAAGGCATACAAATGAGGCTTGGGCTGCATATAAAGAGACCTGACATTTCCTGAATCGTTCTGTGTGGGTTTAAAAAGGCAAAAATATCTATATAGCTGTTTCTGTTTCACTACAAGGAAAGTATGTCTGGTGAAATTTTACATACATTTTTCAGCTTTTTTCCCCCTCCCACCCCAAGACATAATGGAGTTTTTAATAGCTGTATAAGAGGGTAAGAATTCAATTGTATTCTTAATACGAGTGTAAATACCTCGTTAAGGGATGGCTGAATTGACTGATGGGAAGTCTGTTACACAGATTTTTACAAGCCCAGTCGGGGATTACAAAGTCTGCTATCATTTTAATGCGCTGACCCCCATCCCCACCCCCAAGAATCTTTCGAGAGTGTATTTTCACTGTCCGACAGAGACAGCAGGGTGCCCAGAAATTTATTGGCATGCCAGTTCCCAACATTGAACAGCCTCCGACGCCATTTTAGAAAAGCTGTTCACACTGCTTACTCATTCTGCCGTCCCCCATCTTCAATGACTTCTATCACACATTGGACTGTCATGCACCTGCATACTCTGACTACCTCTGAGCTAACGCTGGAGCTGAGGCAGCATGCTAAAAGCATTCGCCGACACACTTTCCCCCTACGCTGTTGCAATAACGTGCAGCCAGATCACCATCCCCCAAACATAACGTTACGCACATCATAGCACGAGCTAATGTAAATAAAACGGCACACAGGTAGCCCATTATTGTGCCTTCTGCAGCAAGGCTGCATGAATCAGACATCAACCATAACGTTGTTCGCACACGGCACAGATGTACCGTAAATAATAAGACCTGAGTGCGAGGCACGAAATTTAAGAATCAATTTATATATATTATGCGGTTTGTTGGGGGCATGTTGGGACAAACGTGGTTGGGTTCTTGTAACTATTTTGTTAAGCAGGCATGCATGAATTATATTGGTCATTTAGAAGCGTCGTCCGATATGGCGACGCCAACACAGAATGCAACGCTGCTCATATAGGTAGACTGATGTTTTTCAGCAGGCTGGTCTCCAGCTGCACATATGGACGGAGAGGCGGGCTGCTATTTCCTTGACAGCCGAGAAGAGAGAGGTGAGAGCGCGCAGACAACCCGTGAGAGCCACACACACGAAAAAAAAATCATTATCACATTTTTTCCCCTTTCCAACAAAGAGCTAAACGCTCATTAATGATGCACGTGTGCGGTCTGCTCCAATGGTCGGACCGAAAGAAAAATCATAAATGCTTAATTTCAATAGCTCATGATTTAAAAAATAAAAAAATAAAAAAATCGGCATGTCTGATTTGCCTTAAAGCGGCTCCCGCTGCAGGCTGTGCAAGTCAGCAGCTGGAGGAAAGAAACGCGGCATAAACGCAACAAAGATCTAATTTTTGGGTGCCAATGCGCACACAAAGTCAACACAAGTGTCCTACTACACTACAACGTTGCACATCAGCGTACGCAGAGCACCCTGTTCAATCACAGGCAGTTTGCTACGATGTTGCAGCGTGGATGGCGGTGTGATGTCGCGTCACCTTTAAGGTTTCACTGACTCGTGTTAGTTTTAGAAAAATCCGGTTCTTGCAACAGCTTCAGTGCGCCCGGACAGACTGGCACGTATGCGAATTAATTGCACTTTGTGCACAGGTTGGGTTGGAAGCAGTGACCTGACAAACTCACACAGGCAACCGAAACACTGGCTCCCTGTCTGCTAAAAAGACACACGGCAACAGACTCATACTGTCTGCCAGAGATGCAGACTGAAATGCAAAGCTTGTACAGTGCTAGCAGCTCGCCAGGTAAGCTGAAGTTTGTTTACACTGACAGTATGCTCTCACTGTCTACGACCACGTTAGAGGAGATGTGTTTTTACGGTCGCCAGGTGGAAAGGTAACGTTAGGCTGAAGTGCATAACTGGTGGGAATGTACAGCCACACAGCGTGAAAGGACGAGTGAAGTTATCACCTAGCTCACAAGTTAGTATCCGTGTCAAAATAGAAAGAACCGTGTGTCCGGTGGCTGTGTGGTTGAAGCGTGCTAGCCGTTTTCTTTCTTATCTCAGCCGAAATGCAGCACAGTGTTGTGGCTCATGGAGAGCTGACAGCACAGTTGCCAAATGAGACTTTGCTACAGGGGAACCTCCTGCTTCATCCCGACTTCACTAAAATGTGACACAACAGAGAGAGATGCTGGCCGTGCACTCGTCGTTACACTACAAAACACAACATCGCTCATTAGTGTCTCTACTCACCGCTTGAAGTGCTCAATGATTTTCTCTTCTCGCACATTTTCGGGTAAATTTCCCACCCATAAATGTCTGGTTTCCCGGACCATACTGTGTGCTCCTGCTCCCCTATCATACAGATGAGTTTGCTATGTCAGTTTCTTCCCGTGCAAAATAGAAAAGGTTTGCAAAATAAACGCCGGACGAGGAAAAATACTCGGCGCAAATCATTGACTGGTCGTTGTGACCCAATGTAAACCATTAGGTTGGATCCCCGCACGCTGTTTGATACTCTTCACTGTTAAAGCGCGATCTTGCACCTCATGAACGCGCTCCGGACTGTTCCCGTGACTAGGCGCGTCCCTGACACCATGCGACCTTTGGGTTTCGAAAGAAAGCATGTAGCTTCCTAAAAAGATGCAGCAACTTCGCTTGTAATGAGAGGCACACCGCGCAGGCGTGGCTTTGTGTGTGAACTTCTTTTTTTCTCCCCGATGAGATCGTCTTGCGGCCCTGCGCATGCGTGAGAAAACCCCTGGTTGAATGAAGGTGCTTTGACATCTGAGAAGCTTTTGACTCGCAGGAGGATCCCATCAGTGGTTGTTGGTTATGGCAAGGTGAGGCACTTTGCCTGCAGTAAAACTAAACCAACCCAAGTTGTATTTGCCAGAATGTTTAAATGTAAAATGTTACATTGGTTTTCAATGTACAGAAAAGATATCACACCAAAATGAAGTTATTAATTGATCCATTGGCCCACATTTTAAAAATGAAGCAAAGGGAGCAGATTGCTGAGGCATGTCAATCTGACTAACTAGTGATAAATTATACAGTGTTGGGATAGTCCAGTGCGTGCTCAGCTTCAGCCTTCAGTGAACCTGAACAGATGAAGCAGTTTGAAAAATGGGTAAACTGGTCACTAATAACCACGATCAATAACTGCTTAACATGGATTATTTAAGGGTTGGGTAAGCTGGCCACTCCATTTAAAGTCTAAAAAACTTGTGTTCAAGATTTTGACACATGAAGCAGAAACTTGAGCCAGCAGGAAACAGGAAACTATCTAAAACAGCCTGTTGAGCGATTCTGAATGTTAATGATTAGAATGTCTGAGGCTGTGAAGCTTCGGTAAGACATAAATTCAAATCTAAATAATCTCCATTTATTGCTCTGACATTAATAGAGCAGCTTCATGATTCTGTAAATTCTCATAACAGAATGGATTATATAGAATATCTATTTTTGTGTCACGAGAGCTTTTAAATCATTAATTGTACCTTTTGGTACATAGAAATGAATATTAATTTAGAGGAAAAATAACTTGTTCAGGACCTTATTAAGAAACTTTTTTTGTGTGTTAGTTTGTGACTTGTCTAAATAAAAACATACCAATTATGGTGGTCTGTAACCTAAAAAATCAGCTTACATAATATTAAGGGAATTCCAGAAAACTGTATAGGCCTAATTTATGTATCACCAAAGCTGATTCAGAATATACAAACCCAAAGCCTGTCACAAGAGGATTTAGCAAAGGAGTAATACAAGTGATATAGTCAACAAAAACTGTTAATTAAAAAAAATAAATAAATAAACTTTGATAATGTTTGTACTTTGTCTGACTCTGATTTACACTTTGTAGGCCTATGTGTTTTCTGCCTTTTGCTTGTAATGACTGCAGTCCATCAGGACAAATCTACAATTACAAGTGTGATACTAAATGGCGTGGAGGCTATCAAGTCAAAAACTTTGACCTGGTCTGAGCTCTGCTTTAAGCTAATAAGTAACACGAGCAATTGGGCCGGTGTCCAAAGGTTCAAGAGACCAGTGGCGATAAGCACTGATGAGGGGTAAATAAATGCTGCACAATTTTAATATGTGGGTTTTGTTTTTTTTTAAGACTTACCTGTTAGTAGCCTAGCTATCAATTTTATACTCGGATATATTACTTAGCCCTAAAAAACAATGTCAACCTTAGGCTATTAAGTGTCCAACATCTGTAAATAACTCTGTTTCAGTCTGTTTACTTCTCAGCAATATTAAATTTTGGCCAAAACAGAGCGAGATATAACGTTTAGCCGATAGAAAACGATTATTTATTAGAAGTTTGGCAAAGAAAGGCTCTGTTACTACACTACAGCATTATTCTGCTTTTGTTACTATATTAAGCACGCGTGGGCAGAAATGCGCATGCGTTAAAATGCGGTAACAGGGGACTCACTAGACCACTCTGCGCATGCGCCCCGCGTGCCTATCAGATGAGAACAGAAAAGTCTGGAACCCTCCAGAGAAGGCAACAACAACTGCTCAGTCATTTCAATGGGCATTTCCACCACATTCGGGTGCTCATGGAGAACGTCCTCCCTGTGTCTACTGAATTCGTCCTGATGTGGAACTATATTCAGTTAAAAATCTAATAAACCCATGGGAGTACAATTTCCTATTTTGGTGGATCGACTATACACCAAAACTAAATTTCCTCTTCAGTGATTCTCAGACCTGGATTATCTCGGGAGCTGGACCGCCAGGCTAATGTGCCCACTGTAATTTCACACGCCTTTTTTGACATGGAAAGACTGGACTGATACACGTAGCAAAACCTTCTCATGGAATATGTTTCTGTCAGTCCACAGCTCTCAATAAAGACACATCTCATGGGCATAATATCGGCGTCAAAATGTGGATTTAATTTGGTGTGTGTGTGTCAGAGAACTTCGCAGTTGTCACAAGTCAAAGGCTTTGTCATTAACTATCAACGTTACTGAGAAAACGTAACGTTAGCAAAGACAGTAAAGGCAGTCGGCTAACAAAAAATTCATTAACGCCTTTCGAGTGACATAAAACGAAGTTAGTTTTGTACGCAAACAGTTGCCATTAAGGTGGGATACTGGGGTTATTTTAATTCATGTTTGTCCAGAAGAATTCAGATGTAGTCACATTAACCAGCTGCTTTTCCTTTGTCTAACGCCATTTTGTGTGACTTTACTGCGCTAACGTTGTCGTCAGCCATTTTGCTTTTTCTTTTCAGTCAGACAATCTCTGGAGAGAGACGACAAAAGCGAAATGATACCTACAGGCCCTTAATTTGTGTGAAAATGGAGCTTACCGACAAAAATCACAAGAAATGAGCACACTTACCCGTTTGCCTAAGTTGTTTGGGATGGAGGCATTGTCTGCTTTTGTTATAAATGTAAACAACTGTCAATTAGTCCTTTGCAGGTGAAACTTTATTCATTCACTTCACGTATGTAAAATACTGGCTAATAGCCTGCTGATCCATGGTAAACCCTTTGTGTGAGCTGTGTAAGACAGTCTGCTGAAATCTACCTCCTTCTTCATAATTTATTAAGTATGTTATCTGCATTACATGCAGACCTAATGTTTTCTTTTTGTCAAATACATCTGTGTCGTCATGGTGTTTTAATAGGCTATAAAAGAAAATGTTATGTTATATAAAATTAAGCTATATTTAGTAGTTTAATTTAAATAAAGTGATTTTCCGCAGCTTGGCTTGATTAGCCTGTAACAACATGGAACAAACCGTCCTTATTTTGACTCTCTTCCAAGGCTTTAGAAAGGGTTACAAAGCCCCCGAGGGTCTGCAGCCCCTCAAAGAAAATTCCGAACGGTAAATCTCTCCGGGAGTGGCTGGCCTTCCAAAATCTCTCAAAGATGACATCATTAATTCATCGTACAAGCCAGACAGACTCAGCATATCATCCAGAACTGCAAATTTGTCAAGTGAATTAATTCATTGACAATGAGAAAAGGAGATTTATCAGAGAATGTGTGAGGCAGATAACACCGTGGGTCATGTTACATTCCACACAGAGGGAATGGTTGCTTGATTAACTTTTTCCACAAAGTTTAAGAGTCTGAAATGCGTTTTTAAGGAGATGAAATTTTGTCAGTCATATGCTTCTTGAACTTCTTTTTAATTGAAAAATATTACATCCTAAATACAAAAGTGTTCATCATTAATGCAGCCATAATAGTGCTTAGTGGTTAGTACCATTTAAAAAAAAAAAAAAGTGCCACTAGTTTTGAAAATCCCGGAGTGGCTAACTGTGATGCTCCTTCTGTTGTGCATGTGGTCTTCGTCGCCGCTCTCTTTGTACGTGGCCTGTATAATCCTCTTCATCCTACGTGCACACAACAAACAGCACAGAAGAATCACATAACGTGATAGTGTGTATAACCAAGCTGCTAGCCAGGAAGACTGTAGATCACAGACAGTCAGAATACCCAATGACTCTGCTTCTATGTTGTTGTTTTAATAACATAAATATGAAAATAATACATTATATTAATAATCAATCAAAACCCAGCATTATATTAAGCTGGGATTTAAATGTGTGATTGAATTATATCTTAAAGGTTGAGCTCATTGAATCACCTTATTTGACTACCTTTTTGTTTGTTTGTTTGTTTTTGCAAAAAAGATTTAACCCGTCTTCTTAAGACAGTTCCAATAAATGCAAAGCATTCAGCTTTCACAATTTTGTTTGCCTTTCTTTGAAACTCTGCACGATTTAGACTAGCTCAGTGAAAATAAAAGTAGGCTCTGTACTCTGAATCAGAGACTACTTTGACCTGAATCTGTCATGGGGATCTTAAACCTTCTCCACCTGGGATACAAGTTTGAAAAGTTCCGTCTCATCTCGGGACACAGTCTAATGAACACATTGATATTCTGCCCCAGTTTTGTGGTCCCGATGGACAGAAAGTGCTTTAGGCCCCGCATGCTTCTTCCAGAGAGACTCTGACCTGTGAGGATGCCGCATCTAGGAGATCCACAGTAGGGATGAGACAGCCGGCCTCACCCAGGAAACACATCAGGATGTGGATGACGTCAGCCCAGCGACCAACAGTCAGCATCAGGACCATCAAACCGCCGAGACGCACCACCACAGTGTTCAGGATAGCCTGGCTGCTGGGCAGACGCTGCTGCTCCTCTGCAGAAACAAAAGGCAGCGTTAGAGGGAAATATGTGAAAAAATTTACGATTTAGGACGGGTCTGTAGAGGTGTTAAAACATGAGAATGCTCATTCGAATGAGAGGTGCATTAGTATTCAGACAAGATCATTAAGGGAGGCGTGAAACTACTGAATTAATGATTGTCTTCCGTTCTGAGAGACGCCTGTGATATTACTGAAGGACCTGCCCAGATTGATCAGTGATCTGATATGAATGTTTGCCATTTTAATGTTTCTTACCCTGCATGTACACAACCAACAGTGTGTAGCAGATAGTCAGTGGTGTCCAGAACCTGAGGGCCTCTGTTGCAGAGAGGAATTGTTTATTGATGATTGATATAGCGGCCACCACAGCCACTAAGAAAGTAATGATCATAGTCCTGCACAGCATTGGCAGCAGGCAGCGGCCCGACGTCAGGAGGCCGATGCAAATGCCGCAGTAGCGCTGTGAGCTGTGGAGTTTATACAGAGCCATGACATGGTGCAGCAGGCGTGTGGTCTGCCTCGCCAGGAACCAACTGAGTGCTGCTGCCAGGAGCAGGCATAGCCAGCGCTGGGGCGCCCCCTCATGGAGGAAGTACAAACTGCTACTCAGGGCACATCCTAAAGAGAACTGGCTTTGAACTAACAGCTGCAGCAGAAACTTACTGGACTCCTGAGGAATAGAGGAGCATGTAAACAAAACTGATAGATGAATCAAAACAAATGATGAACTGTTTCCCATGACAGATATCAACAGTCATCACGACATCAATACCAGAAGTAGAACTCAGCGAAACTGAGCAGCAGAAACAACAAAAACAACTGATGCGGCTGAGGATCAGGCATGTTTTTGACACACTTACTGGTCCAGCTGTAACCCATCCAGAGACTCCTCGAAGACAAAACTCTAAAACAACCAGGGAGGCAACACGGGAGCCCACCACTGCCAGTATGCTAGTCACAAAGAAAAAGTGGAGCATGCCAGCAAGTCCAGTTTTTGTTCTCCTTTGATGACTAAGTGTCCTCTGACTTGATGTATCTTTATCATTTTTATCACTCCAGCTGTGGATTACAGGGGGAAAATCCAGTAAATAAAAACAGGAATAGTTAGAGGAGAATTGGAAATTTTCAATCCTGAAACTGGTCAGATTATGCAAGTTAACACTAAATTCACTTTCATGCACAAATCTGTTAAAATGCATTTTCTTTACCTTTCCTCCTCTACAAATAAGTGCACTCTCATCAGGGAGCATAGTACAGAGATCCCACATGCGCCTACCAGTCCTGCAGGTAACATAACACTCAGTTTACAAGCAACAACATACTCCAGCCGTCCACCCAAGAAACAGCCTGTAGCAACGTGGACTTCAGAGAAAATGAATAATGAGGAGCTCACCTTGAAGTAAACAATCCAGCGGATTTGTATCTAAAGTCAACCACCCTGGAAGGAAGGAAGTCGGAAGAAGCGACCTGATAAAGGATAACATCGTACTACCTTGGACTTAAAAGAAGAAAATTTCATTTAAATGTCACAGGTGTAACAAAAATTCAAGGAGGTCAGTCTGATATAAGCAATCTCACGCCCCCAACCGATACTTTGTTGTTATTCCAGATCGAGTTACAGCGACGCAGAGTATAAGCTTAGCTCTTCTGTTTATCTCTATGGCGTCAGCTCCAAGCTTTTGCTCATGCAGGGGGTTGTTCTGTGCTCTGGACCAAAGGTCATCTGTGTGTCAGTGGAGCAGAGGCCCTCAGCAGCCTGAGTCAGAGCAAGATAATGGAAGTTATTGCACCATGGGAAATATTTTATACTCTAAATGAGAGAAGGAATTACTTTTGCTCGCAAGTTGTCTGAAAGCTACAATATAAACGTTTTGACAAGATCTTTTTGAAAAGTCATACTCAAGCAGAACAGTACTTTGTCATGTTCTTGTTATTATAAGTTATCAAGTTATACTTTTAAGAAGACTACGTAATCTGTACATTTTTAAATATTTAATTTGGATAAAGATAAACTCTAACACACAACCAAAACAAAAATGGGGGAACCCTCAGAAATAGCAACACATGTGGGACCCCTCTTCCAGAGCAGACATGCAGTAGGCTAAATATCACATGTTCAAACAGAAAAACAACGGTAATGTAACATTATGGACAAACAGCAAAACAATATGTACGGAATAAAAACTATCCAGTCCATTCTGAGGAAAGCAATTTCAGAAAAGTGCAAAAGTCTTTCAAGTGATGAGTGGGGAGGAAGATTTCTGTCTTCAGGAGATGGAACTCAAATAACTTAAATAACTTTGGGCCAAACATGCAATGCAAGTCACATTTCAACCAAATTTCATAAGATCATAGGAATCCTGATTAAAATGTTAATGTGTTTAAATATCCCATAATATGTATGCAACATTTTGGAGTATTAATTAGCACTGACTGAACATCCATAAAAAAATGTGGCAAATTTTCCCTTATAATGACCGAGCAGCCATCATTTCCATTAAGTTCTGCAGAGTGACCCGGGGGCAGAAAAAACAGCTCAAATCCTGTTTCTTTCTTCGGGCAGGCTGTAGGCTACTTCAGCTTTGAGTGTTATTTAATTCTACAGGGAAAGTGGGTGTTGTGCAGAATGTGTACAGGAACCTCAAGTAAAGGATGCCCTTTAGTTTCCTACTAAGAAGACGCCATCATAGACTTTTTATAGCCACTGCATTGAAAAATTTTGGACATTTACAGTAATGAAATACATTGAGTAGCTGAGATTGTTAATCTGTTTTTATATCTAAAAACAGAGGAGGGCGCTGTTTTTCTGCCCCAGTTTGCTAACACTTTCTTTTTTTTTTAAATTAAACTGTAAATAAAAATTGAATTTAACCAAATCCCTTTTTTTTTAATGTAACTGAGGGAATTTTCATGACACTGAGTAGTTATATTTGCAATCCACAATTTTCAGGATGAGACAAAAGTGAAGACTGAAAAAACACACTGAGCTCAAGTCACTTTTTATCACCGAGAAAGCAATAAAAGACAGTGGATTTATGACAGTTTGACCTCAGTAACATAAGAACTCTGTCCAAGGTCTCATTGCGAGTAGGAGGCATTACTCAGAGTCGGGCCTTTCATAGAGCTGGAAAGCAGAGCTTTGCAGGCAGGTTGTTGGCTGTTTCAGACTCAAACAGGTGAGCACGGCTTCAGTTTATCTAAAAGTGGAGTTACTGAGTTAAGTCTGCTAAAAAATAAACCATCAGATTAATGCTTTTCAATCTGATTATTTTAGTCCTGTGGTCTGATTAAGCACTATATAAAACTGATCTTAAATATCTTCTTGTGTAAAACAATAATTTTAAATACATTATGATGCATTAGTAGATTATTAAGGTACAAGTAATCAAACAGCTTTGAGTTACCTCAAACTTTCGAAATTTCTACACATAATAAGGCCATATTCAACTCTTTATCATTTTCTTTCTCATTTTTTCTGTAGTTAAAATACCTGATAAAGTTTAATGGACTTCAGTGTTGCAGACATTTTGTTACACATAGACAAGTCTTCATCCTGAGTGAGAGCACAGACTTTATGTGTTCAGGCTGAGCAGTGAAGCATTGACTCCAGGCAGCAGATAAACCTCTGAAAGAGAAATGACTTCCCAAGACTCCAACAATGGCGGCAGCGTGCAATATAACCGCTGGAACGAGGAAAACATCAACATGAACGTAGAAGGATCGCAGTCTACCACCACGAGGTGAGACAACATTACGTCCGATGACGAGATGCAAAGTTCAAATATAGTTTAAGTTTTCATATTGAGAATTTTAACCTCCTCCAGATCCTCATTTTGCAGTTTGATCACTAAAGAGATTTAACTGGATGAATCTGTTTTCATATTTGACGTCATCACTGAAACGTTGTATTGATTCTGTTATTTCCACAACAAAAATATGACTATGTAACGGTTCAGTTTTTGAATTCTAGCAATTAAAACCTACATGCCTTTAATCCTAAAATACTTGTAAGCCATGTAAAACCTATGTAATCAAAGCAAACTAGCTGGAGTAAAGCAAAGTTGGCTGTGCCTCTCTTTCTGTTACCTTCACAGGGTCTACAACAGATTTTGCATCGGCAGTACTGGAATATTACTAAAGGCTGCAGGAGCTTTGTCTGCACTCGTGTCCTTTTACATCCTAGGATATGTGACAGGATACTACGTCCATAGGTGCTGATGGCCAAGAGAGAAAAGTGCGCTGAGATTTTGGATGAATCTGTATTTAAAACTTTCTTTTTACTCAAAACTCTCCAAAAAGACATGATTTTTTTCCCTTTAATTCAGTATTCAAAAATAGCCAAAAACATTTAACATTTTCACTTTATTTCTTTCATTAACCCTGTGCCATCCCTTTTTATGCATGATGTTTAAAGTTATGTAAAGGTTTTTAGAATATCATTTATTCTAATTGTTTTTATTAGAATCTGTTGTTTTAATAAAAAAAAATTAATAAATTAAAATTAAAATTTTAACTTCAGTTTTGTAAAAATGCACCAAAAGAGTCAGCTCATTATTAAAGACTGCAAAGTATCAACTTTTGTCCTGCAAGTGCACAAGAGTTACATTTAAGTGCCCATACTTCCATTATGTAAAGTCTGGATTACATATAGTTAATGTGTGACAGCGACAATAATACCTTATCAAATCAGTCACCCCTGTAAAAGCATTTTGTTGTGTGGCTTCATAGATAGTGGCTTCACCACATTGCTGTCATTGTCTCTGACCAATAGTGTCATCCTTTGTCTTGCCTTATTGGAGGAACCACTGCTGCAGAGGTCACTGTAAGATAACAGAGGGAGCACATTTGCCCCCATGTTGCTTTTCCAGGGACTCCGTTGAAAATGAGATGCTGCATCACAGGGGGTTTATCCTCCAATAAATTTTGAAATGTAAAATAAATTCAGATCAGTAGCAATCCTACTTTAGGAAACACTGAAAGGCAGAACTGAATTCACCTCACAACCACAAATTATCTGACAATGGCATCATATATAACTGCTCTACGATGGTTGCGCACAGTTTACCTGAATGAGCTGTCACTTCAGTGGAGAAAATGCAAAGGTCTCATAAATATTTCAGCTTCAGGGTCAAGGGCAAGGTGCATGGTGCAACTGTGGAGATATGACAACTAAAACCTCTGGACGTGACAAAGGTTACAACATTGGACAACTGAGCAGTCTGCAGGGCACTCAGCTTAATCACATGGTTGTATAATTCTGCATAGTGCACACATAGACGCATACAATATACACTTATCTTGGTTTCATTCACACAAAAACAGATCATCCTGATTCCATCCTTGTGCATCATATAACCTCTGCCATTTGGTCCGCAGCACTAACTTGTTCACAATGCATGAAGGATAGGCTAAAGTCCACTCTCATCACAGAGTCACTTGAAGGCCCCGTTTACAGCTGCTTACGCATCAAAAGTCCTTTCAGTCAGTCTGGTGTGTGTCTCTGAATACTGAAACATGTCTGTCTGTTTGTCTGTGCTGAAAGAAAAAAAGAGCCTCCCGTTGGTTGTTCAGTTAAATTTCTGAATGTTTGGAGGACTCAGCTGCCAAGAAAATGAATAAATATCGCACTTTCAAAGTGTTGAGACTCTCAGCCATCTGCATTAAGTTTTATTTCATATAAACAAAAAGCACATATATAATATAAAGCACTTCATTTAATGCACACGGGACGAGGTTTCAGAAGTTGATGCTTTATAAAAGTTTTTATTACCATCAAATCTTTTTTCACATATCAAATCAAATTGTTATTAACAGTAAAAAATCAACTGTTCTTCTATTACAACATCAAAAC
>JAQFJB010000002.1:4699345-4709532 GCA_029874875.1 Naso minor | reverse complement strand
TCACCATTTATAAAAGATCACGTGGAGCTCAGAGCGCGGATCATGGAAGGGTCTCTGCAGAGGGAAAGAGTGTTCAGAGACTGAAAATCTTCTTTAACTTTACCTGATGATTTTTAAATGAACATCTATTTTTCAGGTGGAGTGACTTATCTATGTCATCTTCCTAAACCGTATGCTGCAGAAAATGACTTGAGCACAAAAGCGTATTCCTTTTGGGCCTCAAAATATGAAAACCAGGCTTACTTACCACTTTGAATTACTTTTTACACATAATTCTCACTCAGAGAATTACGTCACGACCAGAGGCTTCTGTTACCGGCGGATGAATGAATGTGACAGAAGGGATAAAACAGCCTTACTTTATTGTTCTTACTGTGGTAAATGAGTGTGCTGCTCTGGCGTGGCACCTCTCCTCAACTCTCCATGTGAAACTTCTACACTGACAATATGCTGTTAGTGTTTTGCTCACTGCAGCTAGGCTTGACGTGCTGCAGGGCTACATGCCACGGGAACCAATGCATAAATGTAACCAGCTACACAAAGAGCTTCTGGCCAAGTACCAATCAAGCCTCTTGCACCGACTGATCACTTTTCCTCTCTTTGGGGTGAATCAGGTCTTGATGGCATACGTGTTGGGCAGCAACAACCGCTAATGGACTGAGGAAATGGATCAGATGATTGATCTCAGATTTTTTTTTCTTTCTTCATTTAGTTTGATTTTACCGCTGGGGCAGCATGCCATGGAAACATGTTTCAGATGGAATTTCTCACTAAAAAACAATAAATAAAACAAAGTAAAGGGGGAAACATGTAAGTCCCGCTGGTGCTCCGAGTTCTAAAGATTTTGCCACACTGTCCCAATAATGGTTGCAAAATGCAACTAAATGGTCTTAGTCTGGAGCTAAGTTTAACACCTGTATTATAGGTTAAGGTCTTCAGGGTTTTTAAATCTTTAATTTTTTCTGCAGTAGAACTAGTTTGAGGTGCTTGTTAGCAAGCCTATGAGCCCTTTTCTGCCTTTCAAAAATCACCTAGTGGACATACAGCTAAAAGCAGGATCATATCAGCACTATCACTGTCCAAAGCCAGATAATCCCAAAGAGTTAAATCCACAGACTAAGAATTTAATCCCATTCATATCCTGCACTTGCAGATAAAAGACAAATAATAATAATTTTATTAAATCATTGGGTTGAAAATCTTAATTTAAAAAATAAAAGATCCCCTTCCTAGTGCAAAGTGCACATGATTCAGGTTTTAAACACATGGCTCATATCTTGTGGTGACACTCATCCTCCTGACAAGCTCTGCAATGTACAAACCTGGAGACAAATATCTCTTGGATGTTACATTACTACACTCTTCAGGACATAGATGCTTTCAGACAGGCCAATCACACACTACCTGTATCATCTCATAGACTTCAACACAATTTTTCTGACATTCCCGCAGATTATGCCATAACCTGCAGGGTCACTGAACACAATGTCAAACACATTTTGTGTGTCAGTGCTGTGTCAGTAGCATACACATTGTTCTTACCCTACAACCATCATTGATTAAAAAAAAAGATCAATATTCGCAATTTTGAATCAGTGCTGACAACCAAATGTAAGTTTAGTAAGGAAATTTAGTGGCATTGTAAATTAGCACAATTTTAACAGAAACTTCTGAGCTTCAAAGCCAACAAATACACACATTACTAAAAATATACACATATGATGAAGTTTGCATAAATCAAGGTAAATCAAATGTCTGTAAGGCATTAATACAAACAAAACAGCTGAAGTTTTTGAAATTAAGTTGAATGTCACATTTCTTTGAATGAAAAGGTTTGACTAAAGCATACATGCCAGAGAAAGCACTGTACTTGATTTTTTTTTAACATCAAGAGATCTATTTTTGTAGCTATTAAGTAACATTTAACTGTCAACACTAAGACTGAAAAAAATATGCAACGTTTCCCTGATACGTGCTTGCAGATGTTTGCTTTTATGTCAGATTATGTAAATCAAATGTGTACTCCTTATAAATCAAACAAAAATTGATAATAGATGCAATGTTTCCTTGTATTCAGGTTCACTGCCAAGATGTACAACACCCCTTCCCCACCATGTTGTACTGTATCTGAGGTGCTCATATTGGATTCATCTGGACAGGATTCACATCACCCTTAAAACGTTTTTTAATACAAATAAATTCGCAACATTTTTACAATGAAGAAATCAAAGAAATCTAGTTTGCCAAGGCTAGACCCATCCGATGCTCGGCAGCTGTCTCTCTCAGTCGGAGAAAAAGCGGTGATGAAAAAGGCTTTGAACGCCATCTTGTTCATTGCAGCTGCTTGGGCCCTGAATACAGGAACCCATTCATTCGAGGAGGCGGAGGGAGGGGGCATGCTGGCAAAATGAATTCATCTTTGTAAACCACTAAACACAAATAGCTCTTTTAGGAAATATCGACAATTTATTGAGAAGAGTATAAAACGACACAATTCCGTAATGTATCCCTAATACGTGGTATCTTAACACTGCTGGTTAATAACTTTGTGAAAGCGGCAGGCTGCATACTGCTTTGGTGTTAGAGGAGGCGCTCAGCTCGGCTTCCTGCGACAGCACGTCTGACTCGTTGCTAAACCAGCTTTCGAAATGTCTACCATTGAATAAACATCTCCGAGCTCCGATCTTCAACTGTAACACCTAATGCCGGAGTACTGGCTAAGATTTGATTTTTCATCGTGGACTGATCGTCCGGTTTCTGGGCTAGCGCTAGTAACATTACGGAGCAGCGCGGCCCGGTGGGGCATGGTTAACGTTACTGTAGCTGCTAACAACTTGCCCTGCAACAGACCCGTGATCGAGATAAACAGATTGTCAAAATCCAATTAGACAATCTCGTTTTCACATCATTAAAAGAATAAGTTCAAATTACGGCCAAACCGTGTGTTCAAAAACGGACGCTGGTTACACACACATGAAACTAAAATGGCTATTGGCCATTATCAGGTCTACAGCGGCGCGTATTGTCAGTTTTCCATGTAATCTTACAGCAGTGTTTCCACTTGGCAATACATGCGAATTCAGTCTATTTTTGAATTATTTTAGGGAGGAATCGCGCTAATGAATTAGCCACATCATTTTCATCATAATCGGAATATGAACAGATGGCTGACTCTGCGGACTTAACGTGGGGCTGTTAACATATAGCTGTGACACACAGCAGACATAATCCGTGATTATTTGGTTTCGATTCGCTGAATCAAACGGCGTTAGTTCAACGAGTCCGTTCAAACACAGCATGTCATGTAAGTACCGACAACTGGAAATTTAACATTACATAAATAAAATTGTGCAAGGCTATTGTTGAAGCTTTAATGCATGAGTTTGGCATAAAAGCGGTACACAACAACAACAACATCGTATTTATTCACTAAGGGTACAGGCAAAATGTTCTGGCTGCCATGTTCGGGATATACACACCCAGAATTAGCCATGCCAGGCTGTAAACGCAGGCTGTGGCCACCGCTGGCTTGTATGGACTGGCTACGAAATAGTGGGGGTGGTGGTGATTCTGTTGGTGAAGTAGCCATTTTTAGACTCCCTTCGTTGTCAGTTGCATGATGCTAAAAATTTTCATCATGACTGGAGGTAAATCCAAACTGTGCTCGCGTTTGCTTTTAGTTATGCAAGTGTAAGAAGTTGCAACTATGTAATCATCAGCTTATGCAGCTAGCCCAGGGTTAGTCAACAAAAAACTGAGCAGCAAATTTGCGACCAATTAGCTTCCCAGATAACCACTAGCCATCTAAAACATAAGAGCAAAGATGTGGGGGAAAAAATGTGGGCTGACATGACGTTAACGTAACAGATCCAAAATGCTCAAGACACCTGGGAGCAATTTTTGGTCTCGAAGGAACCCCGAAGTGAAACGTTGTTTGTGTAAAATCGCCGATAAAGCTGATAAAGATTTTCTTAGACTGCTTAACGTTATTTCTTAAGAGAGGGAGAAAGATACCCGGACGTTGGAGAGGGGTGCTGGCTAACGTTAACCTACCCTATCGAGCTGTCACCAACTAACGTTAACCGCCTAATTAACATCAGCACTGATGATTAAATACCATCTTACCGGATAGAATCATTATTCGTATAAGCAGTTCAACATAGTTGTGGTGAACTGACATCTGGGTTAACGCAGTGCGTTAAGTTTCTCTATCAGTGACCCCCACCCACTCTATTGGCACCAACGACTAGCTAGCAGCATGCTAACGGCGGCTAACTGTAACGGAGGAGCCACTCAACCCAGTTTAACCCCTTTCGTTCATTTTGCCTGCTCGACAGGCTAGCCAACTGCACAGACACTTAATGCATTTCCTAAAGCGCAATTTCACATATAAAAACATATTCTTACCCGCTTTCAGTCGAGGGTATCCGTTGTTTGTATCACATTTACTGGAAACAGCAAAATCTTGTCTGTTCTCTCTCCGCCCAGACGCTCAGATCAAGCTAGTTTAGCTACCGAGGAGCGGCACTCCCCGAACCCAGTTTTTGACCCGCCGAGGGGGGAGACACACCGGCACAGAGGCGCAGAGACAAGGCGGTGTTCACCCAAATAAACGTGTCAGAGTCCCGTTTAGGCGTTCTTCCGTTTCAACGCAAATTCCAACTCAAAGCAAAAAAAATCCCGTCTGACTTTCCCACCGTCGTCGTCCCTCTTTTTTCTTCCTTCACGCCAGAATCTCAGTTGCTTCTTCCTCCGGCCATCAAACAGCAGAGATGGGCGCGGTAACCCTGCACTCAGGTCTGGGAAACCCCACGTTACGGCAGCGTCACAACGCACAGCGAAGGGTCGGCGACCACTTCAACCGATCAGGAAATACTGCCATTTTTGGTAACACCAATACACCTAGATAGCATTTACCTAACAAAAATACTGCATTTTAACGGTACAGCTTCGTAAATTTGACGAGTTTAAATCAAATGCTACCCGGTAATAAGAATTTTCAGTGCCACAGTGTGTTTGAGCAACAGCCTTTTACACAGCCAAGACGTCAGTGGCTCTGAAACTGGAACTGTTGCCTACATCTCTGCAAGTTACTGGAAATACTTTAAATATTAACTACCAGAAACACATAATTTATTTTTTAAAAACAACATTTGTGTGCTTAACCTATGTGCTTTGCTAATACTATTGTTTCCCACACAGTGAATACTTAAATAACTTAAGTGTGTTTTTATGAAACCTTGGGTTCTGACTGAAGTAGATGTATGGCCCTAAGTGGCTTTTTGAGGGTTTGTAAATGATGTTTGGGAATTCTAGGAAAATAGGCTATTCGCATTTAATGTCAGGCCTACAACCGCTATTTCAAGCAAATAACAGGGTCTCATTTGCAAACCAAATCAGACTGTACCACAAATTTAACTACAGAAGTATGTGTTTTTCCTGGCCAGTAGGCTAGTGTTAACACAAAACTCTCCTAGACAAACTACATTTGGGCTATTTTTATTTTGTCAGAGTCTAAATTTGATTTTGTCGTTGATTCATGAAGAAAAAAATGCTAAAAATTGGATCTTACAGAAAACATGCAGGGACCAATTTTTCTACACTCATTGTCTGATGATATATGTCACATTTAGCTTATATTTGTAAGGTGTAAGCTATGTATATTTGTACATTTAGGCCTATGTTAATCCAGTAGTGATAACTCAACAGTTTCAGACACTGTCCCAAAAATGTTGTCAATAGAAGTTTGGAATTAAAGTTTTTAATGACAAGTGATATTCTCTGCCTATCGATGTAGCCATACTTTATGGCTTATGAACTGCTGCAGCTGGGCTCTGGTTCAAGCAAAAGAAATCAGTGGGGACCCACTTCCTGTCCTGAGTGTCTGCGGGTGGACCATCATCTCAGCACAGAGTTAACTTGATCATTATCACCAGTAGTCTAGGTAGAGTGCTCTGAGGAGGGGTTAATGCTCAGTGGGTTAAGGCGTTTCTTGGAGACATGGAACACTTTATCGTCCTCCGGGACAACAAAGTGTGTATGGGCTTGGTCCGATGGGGAAGACAAAAGCATCATCAGCTCCGGCTTGGATGAAGTGCTCCTGAGAGAGTGTACTGTTCGTCTGCTGTAGGCCAGCCGTGATGGATGCGATGTTTGTGCCAGCTCTGTTTTGCCATTGTTTTTTCTTTTTAATGCACTCATATTTTACACTGACCGTTACTGTCGGAGCTTACTTAGTTCAAATGAACACGGAAATAGGTAAATGGCATGTGTAATATTGAAATATCAATGTTTGATTTTTGCATACACACATTATAATTTGCGTCAATGAGGGGATGAAAAAGGAAGAAATGCAAAGTGAAAATTACAAAGAAAAAGTACATGTCAAGAAATGATCCATCAATGTGTCTGGCTGATTTGAATTGTGAGCCCACGCCAGTGCTGTGAACCTCGAACCAACTCAAGCTAATTCTGTCACAGTTTGCACACTAAGGAAATAGTTGATATCGCTGGATTACAGAAGCTAATTATTTCTTAAATGCATTGACTGCTTGTAACTTAAAAACAAAACAGTAATGCAAGTAAATATACATAGAATGATTTGAAAACGCTGCTCCTGCGTGAGTGCTTGTGTGTCAGGTAGTGTTTTCTGGGTGTGGGTTTCCACTGGGACTCATCTGCCCAGGTTAATGCTGGTGAGATTTAGTTGCCCCTGGATACACTCCTGCCTGCCTGCATACATGTGTTGTGAGGCGTCTTTAGCAGAGCCTCGGGCCACCCGGGGGACAAAGCTTATTGTCTGCATTTAGTCATTTGATGAGCTAGGAAAGAGAACAATCCAAACCTCGACATGCTTTTTGTGTAGCTTGGATTTACTTGTGATCGGTGAAAAGTCGTCAAAGTGTGACAAACTTAGATTAGAACAATGACAATCACGAGCAAAACCACCAAAATGAGGAGAACTCAACAACTGATTAATTTTTCCTGTAAGAATCATTATTATCTAATTTTTATAAACACATCACACACTATGTGGTGATGACAGGCCGGCCGCCTGTATGATTTCCAGACAGTGGCTGTAAATGGAATACTTTACACAGGCGTGACCTTTAAGAATATCTAGCATTTATTTATTTATTTGTTTATTTCAGGTTTATTGCGCCGGGACAATGCTCACTATTTTTACTTATTTGTAAAGTCACATTCACTAACTGGGTTGTATTTGCACGCAGGCAGGCAGACAGACAGACAGACAGACAGACAGAGGCAACAAACACACACCTCCCGCCAGCAGAGCATGGACTGTAAGTAGCACTATCTCACAGTATTAGCAAGAGATCAGAGGAGAAATCAGATTAGAAAAAGTGGCAAAATGGCAACACAAATATTGTCTAATATGATCTCCTGCATTTCATAAAACGAGTGACATTACACGAGGCTAAGCTCATAATGACCTTGCTTTTTATAGGCAGGTTGGGGTACAGTAATCTGATTTAGCATAATCTCCTACAATCTCTGATAAATGCTTACAGCATGTATCTCTGAGAGGTCAGCTCCTATTGGTCCGTTCTGAGGCATTACTGACATCTGCTGTTCACATGCACTGGGCCCAGCGCACAGAGCTGGACCCAGTTTGGAATTTATCCAGTTAGATGTCATCTTTTGAAAACTTACAATGACTTAAATGTGAGATGAGGAAAAATAATCTGTTGGTGCTGTTGTCAGAACTGGAATAATTGTAATACCAAAAATTTTTTTGGCTTTCCGTGATATTTTTACCTTTTTTTCCCCCTTGGAAACTTCCAATCACAATCCATAGAAAAAAAATGAAGGAAATTAAAGAAGTCAAAATTTTTCAATCATGTACATATAATTAAAGAAAACATATAAACATCACGCTTTAGTGGCAAACAGTGGCTCCATTTTATTGAGTGTTGGATACTTAACACATGCCTCTTTTTCAGTCCATTTAAGTTTTTGAGAACAGGTGTTTTTCGGGAAAAAAAGATCAATTTACAGTGGTGTGTTATGAAGTTTTTTGTTGTTGTTGTTAATTTATATTGTCTTGTAAACTATTTTAACCTTTAGGAATAAAGACTTATTGTATATAGGCCAAACTTTGCAGGTCAGAGAAAGAAAAAGAAAGAAATAGCAATGTGCAGTTATTTTTTAATCTTCTGTGCAGATCAGTGTTAGTTTACAGATGTGCATGTCAGAAACAAAATAAATCAAGCTAATCAAAAAATAAGATTATCTTTAGTCTAATAATAGCAACCTGTTCATAATACACTCTAGTAATCCAAGACTTTACCATTAATAGAACTTTAAACTATTTTAGACCCACACACCATTTTAAATTCCGTAACTACGGGAGGACCAGTGGGGATTTTGAGGGCCCCTAGTGGCAGGTGCTTATAGGTGCAACAATGGGCCCAGTCCAAAGGCCCTCTGGATGGGCCAAATAACCTGAGAACAAACTGAAGTGATCTTCATGATGTTCAAATCAGGTGAAATGTACTTTGATCTTAATTAACAATCAGATATCAGCCACTGGATTTTGTCCAGGATGAAAGACTTGAAGGCTTTTATTCAACAAGGTTTGAGAAACCCTTTCATGATCATCAATGACCTTTTAATGTTTTATGATGCTCTAAATGCTCTTTTTTTTCCATTTATTTTTATACTATGTACGAGCAAATTTTGGGGCAACATGTGTAATATTAGTGACTTTTAATATATATATTTTTTTCTGGGGATTAAATAGTCTAGATCAGAATTGTAAAAATACTGTCATAAAAAGATAAAAATAGGAAACTTACACAGAAGTGGAACGATACTCTTTGTTCTAATTTTGTTGATTTAGATGTCCATTGAAGCCTAAGTCTGAAAAGATATGTGGACTGGAAATTTGACGAGCTAAATTTAACAGTGCTTCACAGCCTAAGTACCTACTTGTTCGGTGGATATGCAAAGGAGCAGTTAAACTGACAACCTCTGGCTTTGTAAAAGGTGACACCAGTAAAAATATTCTCCGATTGAAGCTGCTAATAGCTGAAATATAGCTTGTATATAGTTTGTAGCTTATAGGAAAATAATAATAACCATCAGCCTAATAACACTGATCCAAATATTACTATTATAGGATGTAGTGGTCTATGTCTCATCAAGAGGCTGTAATTTCACACAAGTGGATTTTATTCCAAATTGATTTCCCCTGATCTCAATTCAGCGTCACATTTCACAGACTGCACATTCTTTGGCCTCAGTGTGAACTCCTTTCACTTCATAGGTACAGTACCAGTAGTGCTACAGTATGTACTGTATACATCTGCTGGTTTACATCAGCTGACACACCCTTCACTGTGATATAACACATCTTACTTGGTACACACACACACCCTGGTGGTGGAGTTAGGTTCTACAGTCAGATGTTACAGTAAATGGGCTGCAAAAGGGACGGCAGGCCGTTCTGCATTTCATAGGGTTTGTGTTATTCTTAAGTAATCACTTAGCTACTTTTTAAAAGACTTCAATCTTTACTCTTCCTCTGTTTTGGAAGACACATTACAGAGATATGACAGAGGTGCAGTAATGCAGCATTTTCCACTTACTTTGGCTTAATTCTCCCTCTGCAAAAAAACTTGATAAATTCTCACTTTTAAAACAAAAAATGCTGAGCCTAAATATCATTAGTCCTTAGTGTTATTTACCTCTTACTTGTACAAGTGTAGAGGCATATTACTAGAAATACGATTCATTTTTATTATTATTATCAATCTTTATTTAAATTTGAAGAGTCATCGAGGTTGTCCTCTTTTATAATGATGTTATGTTACCATCTAGTTAAAAGAAAACAGAACAAGAAGGAAAAGCAGAACAAAACACACAGGCACACATGCAAATTGCTAAATCAATGCCACATATGCTTACAGCTGCAGGGCCATTTTTCCTTTTGTTTCCAGTCAAAAAAGTTGTAAGGATGACTTTCTGTTGCAGTTGTACCAGTTGGGGTTCCCAGCATCACTGTGTTAGTATCAGTGTTCTGCCTTTTAGGTGCAAACTGTGACTGAGATACCTAATGTTTGGTGTCCTGATATAAAAACCAAAACAGAGCAGCTGATGAAAAGACACATTACACTGATGGTTAAAATTCAATAATGAACGCACAAAACAAATTCAAAGATAGG
>JAQFJB010000002.1:4446104-4456243 GCA_029874875.1 Naso minor | reverse complement strand
GTTTTCATTTAAATTTTTCTCAGAATAATGTGTATTATTTTATTCACCTACAAAAAGAAATTACGAGTTGCACACTTAAAAACTCAATATAATTTGATGAAAATTGGCTAAAATATAAACAGCACATTAAAACAAATGTGTGCAGCCGTCTGACTGTGCACAAATGAGCCATGAACTTTTTCTCTGCAAGCCTGGATGACTTGTTTCATTAGTTTTCCTTGTGTGACATTTGGCCAGCTGGTTTGGTTTGGTTGGAAACCAGCTACGTTAATGACACCGAGAAAGTACACGACAGCTCGCCACAGCTTGTCTGTGTTGCACTTTTCGACTGCAGGCTATGTGTCTTCACTCCCACTCACTGTTGGCATTGATGGTGCAGTACAACAAAAGGGACAACTCTTTCCGTCATTGCGGAAAATCCGACAAATTCACACCCTTTCCCACGATAAAGAAGCAATTGTTGCTTACAATCTGTTTGAAGGCCTTCAGCAAACACCCTTTGACTGCTTTCTGTCTCATTTAACAAGCTTGCATTTCTTCTTTTGCTCTAGTTTTCACAGTTTTCAACTTTCCAGCGTCCGCTCTCAACACATGGGCTTAATGACTTCACTTTAGTGACTTGCATCCTTCCTGTAGGTAGCTGCTCTGTAATTGTGCACTGTCTCGTGTTAAAAAAGAACAAAAAACAGCAGTCATAGAAATAAGTAGCCGCAGACAATCTGGCCTCAGTGGTTTATAACTTAAATATAATATGAGATTTTCTGTGTTGAGGCAATGTGCCACCATCAGAATTATGCACTATCTCAGTCAGTTTGGATCGGAGTTCATCGGGATGCTGCAGCTCTCAGTCGATGACTCCTGTTGATCCTGCTCTCACAGCAGTCTGGCCACGATACAGGAGGTGGGAGGAGAAGAGGGTGGTGGTGGTGGTGGGGGTTAGCTGTGGTGCCTCCAGATGCTCACTGATTGTTCCTGGTGATTGTGCTGCTAGTAACGGCGACCCCCCTCCACTCTGCGCAGATGGAGCTGTCAGCTCCATTATGGGTATGAGATGATTAAAACTGCAGTCAGTAAAGCCGCTGCTGATAACTTGGGTCTTGTTAGACGGTCTGAGAGTCACAAGGTTAAATGTTGCAGGTAGACACAGTAGAGCTTTATATAACTTCCTGAATCGACACATTCGCTGTCTGTTTGAAATAAAAGAAGTCACCCGGTGTAGCAGCCAGAAGCTGTTTAAAATAAATAGATCCAACTGGCAACAGTTCACATCACGTTATCAGGTTTGTGAAGGGAGTGGAGGGTTAAATGAATGAAGCGAATAAGTAAGTGTGTAGAGCAAAATGAGCGCATATAAAATGTATGTTAAGTGTCTCAGGAATCTATTTTTTAAAGGAGCGAGTTCAGTACACATTGTAATGCAGCAGTGTGACCTGCGATAGACCCGTAGAGGCGTACAATACAGCCTCTTCAACATTTGAGAGACACACACAGAGACAGAGAGAAACCACTTTTCCCAACGGTTACCATGGCAATCCAATAAATTTGCCATTACTCCCTGTATTGACTCTCAATAAAGTGGGTAAAAATGAATCTCCTTTTCTCGAGCGTTAAATCTGGACTTAAACGCTGATGCCTGGTGACAGGCGTGCCGAGTCAAAGCCCCTTTCCCTGATTTACAGAAAACTCAGCCAAGAGGAGATGAAGGGGCCAGACTGAGCAGATGCTCCTTCACTTTCTGTCTCTCTGCTGCTCAGCTCTTTCTTTATGGCTTGACACATCTGCCTAGAGGAAGACAAGTGCAGATGTTGACTGAGACACTTTTGGATACATTAGATTGTTCCGTCAATCAGAGGGATTAGGGCCGAATTTTCAAAGGGACCACCTTTGTCAAAAACTCATTTTAGATCATTTCAGCTTTCGAGTGATTTTTAGTTTTGTTGAAAATCGAAGGGAAAGACAGAGAGGATGATGGAACATGTAGAGGAGCTGGACTCAAATCTGTTGCAGGTGCGTGGTATGATTTCCAGCCCATTCGCCTGTGAAACAATTCAGTCCAGCTTTGTTTGGTAAAAAATACCTCCTGTCACCAACAAGACAGTTCACAGATTTCATGATGGTTTATTAAAGCTGCCCTAGTAGCAATGCCATTTTACACCCACCTGGAAATTGCAGTCATTTCCATTTGCCTGTTGTTAATAGGATGAGCTACTGTGTGTTCCTCCTGTTCCTGGCACGGAAGACAAGTGTATCTTCCTGTACGGGAAGCCATCATTGCGCCATCATTGCAGCATAATCTTTGATGACCTCCTTTTTTGGGGCCCTTCTAGCATTTGCCATCCAGCCTAACTGAATTATGCGACGATGCCTTTGACATTGAGAGAAAAGACATGTAGAGTAATAGTTTCTGATGTCACCATCTGCACCTTTCCCCTTCACTCTCTTCCGCTCGTCTTCAATAAGTGTTTCAGATTGCTTGGTGACTCTGTGGAAATCAGCCTTGATTGACACTTTGACACCAACGTTAATTGGCAATTCCTAACTACCAGCTGGCCGTCGTAGACTGAAGTCTTCCCCCAACCTATCCTTCTCAGGTGCCCGAGGGGTAAGAGAAACGATCGTGGAGGGGTCCTGGTGCGTATTAGCATGGATTGAATATGTCTGTGTAAATGTGCTTTGTGGCATGTGGGAGTGAGGTGGCTCAACCTTTGTAAGCTGCAGCTCCGTTTTACAAATGAGGGGCCTTTCCCACATTTTTCAGGAGCTTTTAAGCCAACACTGCGTGGGTGTACAGGCACCATTAGCCCTAAATGGCTCTTTGTTATGAATGCCTGATAGAGCTCTCTGCTACATTCAGGCAGTTCATTGCACACACAGACACACACAGACACACACACACACACACACACACACACACACACACACACACACACACAGCTAAAGATGGACAATAACTCATACATACATGCATAGTAATTAAATAGTCATTTTCTTTTCCTCATCATTTGTCCAGCTTTGCCTTGTTATGTAAAAGCTACTCAGAGGACAAACTGTGCGGCAGTGAAGCCATTGTCACATAATTCACCATGTAAATTTACAGACTGGCAATTCAGAAATTCAGCAGGGTCAAAAATTACTGTAGAAATGCCTGCATGCCGAGGCCAAACTGTTTTTGGCTACTTCACATGTTTTTGTTTTTCTGTTTTGTTATTTTAACATAAAACACACTGCATGTCCAGAAGTGTGTCTTTAGGTATGAAATTTTATTTTCGGATGTTGTCATCATGACAACTTGAATACGAGTGCTGTTGTATTTATTAAGAACGTGTTTATTAGTATGTGCCTTAATGTGTTTAGGCTTTTTACGACTTTGCACAGAGGGCATTTTGACTTATCACAGATGGAAAAGCACAGGTGTAGATAATTAAAAATGATCCGATAGAAATGGCTGGATTCCATTTAGCTGCTTTAGTGTCAGTGTCCTGGTATCATGTGCGCTGTCTCACTGTCACACAATCATGAGCCTACTTCTATAAACACATTTGATGCGCATTCTGAAATATTGTCTTAACTTTTTATGAGAGTGTTGGTCATTGAGATATTTTAATCTGAGGCAAACACTGTATAACTAAAGATTATCAGTACATATCTGGGTACATTCATTCTGAAAATGGCAAGACATCAGTGGAAACCATACTGAAGGAGCCACAAACTAGGCATTACCTGCTATGCACTTTTATTGACTGCATGCTATGTTTTTGCTTCTAAGCTCAGGGTGTTTTATTTAAAAAAAGATAGCAATGAGACATTTAATTTATCCGCCACGCTTTTCTTTGACATCTTCATCAAACTGTCATGGCGAGGAAGGCCCAAAATCTCATTTATTTCTTGCTGGGGGCATTGATAGGGGCTCAAATCCTGCTGCCACAGAGGTCACAAGCTAGCTGTCCCTCTCGGTCTGTATTCCTTTTGGTCCCTTCCTTTTTTCCGTCTCGTTTCTCTCTCTATCTCCCTCTCAGCCTCTCTTTGCTCGGCAGTGATTTGACCAAACAAAACCTAACCGGGTATCTCTAAAGCAAGGTGACTGCCAAAGGTGATTTTTCAACCTGCCTGCCAGAACACAATGAGTTTTAGATAGCTAGGCCAAATTTCCCTCCCTCTAACTGGCAGTTGTGGATGAAAATAGAACTGGCCTCTGTACTCACATTTGTCACCCATGTCATTATCTGCTCTATTATGTCTGCACCCTTAAACGTACTACCCTGAAAATGAGATTATAATGGACTTAAATGTTGATGTTTGTGTTGCAGGACCTCATGTTCTTGGGTTCATTTGTTTCATTAAAAAGCTGTGCGAGGAAAGTGTGCATATTTTTGGCTCTAAATAGCAGCCTGAAGTAACTCTTAATGAGCTATTTGGACTTAAACACCCTGAAAACATGTTGCATAGCACCAGTAAACTACACACAGCATGCCCATGTTTACCAGCTGAGCCAATTGGATTCCTCTGGTTTAAAATGACAGGCTGGTGGGGCTGCTGAACATGCATGTGCTGTGTTACACTAACATCACCTTCATCCGTTAATGCTTCCATGCACTTTATGAGTGTTTGTATTTCACTTGTATTTTGCAGCGCAATAATGTGACTTAATCAGTTGTGGTTTTACAAGACAAATTTGCAGAGCACAGATTTTGATTTGAAAATCTCCTGACTGGGAAGTGTCTCCTTTCACTCTGACGTCAATGGAAAATGAAACAATTCTCAAAAGAGACTTCAGCTATTGATCAAGGTCAAGGGCAAGCTCTATTATGCCTGAACTTGGACAGATGTTAATTTATAACTGAACGCTTTCAACTCAACAGCCTTGATGTCGGTCGGAGACAGGCAGAGTGAGAGAGGAGGGAGGATAGGGATGGGATATGAGGGAAATGCAAATGACGAGCCAGATAAGTTAATGTGCTTTTGCAGTGGAGCAAGGGACTCTGATTGCGCTGGGAAGGTTAAGGCTTCCCTGAGCCATCCTGAGATATCATTAATCCAACGTTGACCTGGCCTGCCTTTTGCACGGCCTGCCCACAGAAGTTTATTATCCAAAAGGAGGCCGTGCGGGCAGCAGGCCGTCAGAGGAGAGGCCGTGTGCTTTTCCAAAATGACCAAGCAGCACTTCCTTTTGAGCCTTCCGAAGACAAATTGGCTTGGATCAGCAGCGAGGCAGCTGGCTGATGGAGAGGTGAGATGTGCTCAGCCCACATGGGCATTTTCATCATGACGGGCTTTTCTTTTTTGTTTAGTCTTTTTTTTTTTCCCCTCTCCTGCAGCAGCATGTCACCTGCTGCAGTGTGTCATTGTGTCCTAGTTGCTCTCATGCTCTATCACTCACCCACACACATGCACAACACACTAACCACACCGTGCAGTTGAATAGGCTCACACTAATCCTCACTTATAACATGTATTTTGTTTGTGGATTACTGTCCTCTGGCCAAAGTGAGAGATCAGCACACACAGGAGTCGTAAGAGTTTAAGTAAGAACAGTACTTTTGCACTTTGGTCATATAGAACAAAAGAAGCAAGCAGAGAACCTCTGGTCCACATTCACATCTGCAAGTTGGTTAAGATGCAGTGCACGAGCATGCGTCAGCATAGTCATAATTTTATGGCTTTTGCACTCTCCAGACAGTTTAGCAAAACAAGACTATAAAGCAGATACCTGGAAGATGTCACTGAAGTGTGTGGAGTTATGATGATGTGTTTTTCATTGCCCTGGTTTGTCTCATTAACACAGCAGGGTTAGTGGGTTTATAATTCTCCTGGAATGAAACAACATCAGTGACATCACCGATCCATATGAGAATTTATCCTCTGTTGGCCATTTAGTGTTTATGAAATATGGAGGATCCAGTCAGTGCAAGTTTTCATTTTATTAACCAGAGTCCCTGCTGTCCTTTTGATTGCACCGTAATTTGGTATTAATTTTGTCCGATAATGATTTTCTAAAATGAGGGCAGACAAGTGCAAGTGGATATTAAACAGCCCAGTTCATCATGAAAAATAACAGTTGATTTGTATTCGCTTTGTGAGAGGATAGCTTGTGACCTGTGAAGTCCCGGCTGGAGTAACTACTTTTTGTCACATATTATCAGTAGTTCACATAGTTAGTACAGAGCATTGCATTAATACAGAAATACAGATATTAATTAGTCTTTATAATGTCTATAATTCTTTAAAGAAGCACTTTTATGGTTATTTATACAATAGATCAAATGAAAGGTTACTTGCAGTGATGAGTTCACAGTATTATCACCAGTTCTGCTGTTTCCCGCAGCTCTGCGGAGCAATTTTGCCTCTTAACTTTCAGTTTTCTGGTCCACAAACTCCACCATTATCAACCTTGATTCCAGACGCAGTAGGTAGCTTTTTCAAACATAAAAGCTCTAGTGAAGTCATTGTACCTGCACAGCATCAAACAGCAGGCAAACATTCCTGGTTGTGGTACTATCAAACTTATTTATTGTCCCATGCTTTGTGCAGCCTTGAGTCCCGTGACTGCCAAGAGCTGAGTCATGAAATATAACACCATGAAATGTGTTAGTAGCAACATTTGCTTGAGTAGTCACTGTCTAAAATTTGTTAAAATAACACTATAGCCCAGCATAGCACAGGACAAGGGTCCAGGCCATTTTAAATTGGTGCGTGTTTTCATTTCTTTTTTTTGGCAAGTGTGCTATTGTAGCAAAAAGCTCATCACAGCAAGGTTGATACCAACAGCCTTTGCTTACTATGTTATATCAAGTTACAGTGATGATGAAATATTCTGTAAATAAGAAGATGATGGAAAACTATCTACAACACAATGAGGGTTTCTGTCAAGGTGACACTGTTTTGCCTTCACATGCCATGTATGTTCACCTTATCCCTTATCTGCCCCTTCAAATTCCACTGAAACGAGCTGATATGTGCTTTGAATAAATGCTGATCTGAAAAATCTTTTAATTGGACAAAAGATTAAACTGTTCCATAAGGATGCTTTTCTAAGTGGTTAGTCAGTGAAAATTTCTAGATTTTTTAATTGAGTTTGGTGTGATATGTTACATAGAAACTATTAAAGTTATGGTTATAACACAAACAGTTTCAACAAAATCTGAACATTGTAACCTTCATTCAGGTAGGATACATGCTGGACTCCTTTACTAGGATGGATTAGTGTTGGCTAGGTGTACCTAATAAACTGGCCACTGCATGTATTAAAGTAGATTATGGTGTCACTATGATTACCATCTGATTTTATTTCTCTCATTTGGAATATTGGGGTAAAAAAACAAAACAAAAACCAGCAGGCTATCAGTTAATCGCAAGACATCCTCCATAGATGCAGTTTAAGGGGAGGGGAGTTATGGGGAGCAAAAGGGGGACTTTTCTATTATAAACAAACAAAATTTGGAACCTGGCTGAAAGTTATACACCCACGATGTGCAAAGTGTTGTCTTGTAAATACAGGAAAATGTATCCTCCAAACTGCTTTTGTGTAGCATGAAAATTTCCACAAATAGCTTTAACTTTTTAATAGCCCAAAATATGAAAAACGGCCCCTGATAAAGTTAAACAAATGTACAGGAAGACATGTCCACATACTTTTGGCCATATAGTCATGACGTCATATTCTTGGTCTATTGTACCTTCCTACTGTCATTTTAATGCAAAATGTTGTCTTAGTAAATGCACTTAAATACATCTGTGACTTGTGGTTGTGGGGCCTCCATTTGAACATTTATGCCGAGTTAGTCGGTCTTGTGTTACTCACCTGTGGCAGTTGCCATAAGTATATAACCCATGATGGTCTGACTGAACTGCGGTTAGCTCACGCCACATTGGCTCAAAACACAAGACAGAAAGCCAAGCAGTGACTTAAAGGCGTATGCTTCAGAGACACATTTCAGTTCTGTACGGAGAAAACTGAAGAAAGTGTTACAATAACCCAAAAGCATCTGGGGGAAAAAAAAGTAAAACATACGACACCTTGAGTTGCTGTTTGTGATGTTTGGAGTTTCATGGGAACAGTAACCCAAAAGCAATCAAACATGAGCAACAGTTCAGGATTCAGCCTGTCGGTTCACTTTCATGTGAAGTGTGATTGTAAGGGATTATTTTATAAAACACTGTGCAGCTATGATGGACTATACAGCAAGTTGATCAACATTTACGGCATATCTTTTATACTGTTCATCACAGTCAAATTGTTTGGATTGACTGCATTGTCTTTTGATTTTGCTATGGTATAAAAAACAACCCCAGCACCTTGAAATATAAGTATAAATAAGTCATCTATCACTCATACTCATTGTTTTTATACATATTGTATACTGTACTGAATATGCCCAAGGGTAAAGTCACAATCATCAAGAGAGATGACGGTTGTTGGTGCCATCTCCTAATAGGCCCTTGCTGCTATTATTTGATTACAGGGTCAGTGTTGTTATATTATAGAGTCTATCTAGTGCTCCTAGATAAACTACAGGTTCTGATCTAAACAGCGACTCTGTATTTACAGGATGCCGCAGCTGCTGCGCAGGTTTCAGGGATCAGATAAGCTGCTGCAGGGACTCTGTGGCAGCAGCAGCAGAAAAGTTACAGACGCTGAGCAGCACTGCATTCATAGGTGAGGGAAGGTCTTACTTTGGCAGCGCTTGCTTTGTTAATAAGGGTGCAACAGATCTGTAGGACTTCAGAGACTATTAAAATGTCACAGAAATGCTTACAACATAAGCTTATGCCTTTTATTTCATCATGGAGATATTTGCTAAATTCTGCTGGTCAAACACACATGAAGTATAAATTAATAATCAATTGGGGCGGAAGTACCTCCATAATGAATACGTCTTTAGTTTTTGTGGAGGAGTGCGGATGTTCCCACGTTTATGCAACCATTCAGGGCATCAGCAGTTTTATTTGACTCTATTTTTCTCATGAAGGCCACCGTGGTGAATTCTTGAGCATGGCTGTGTTAACCTGCCCTCTGACAAAAAAACAAAAGAAAACAAAACAACAAAGAGTCCAGAAATTTGTTGAGCCACTTTTGACCCCAACCACTTTACCCTCATGGCAGCTTCTGTGTTTGACCAGGGGCGCAGGTTTATAAGCATTAGTGTCGTGCAGGGTGTATGCAGGTATACGGAGTATGTATACCCACTTCTAAATCCCCTCTGATCCCATCTGTTGCAAATCAGCTCTTCTAAGAGACTGTTTACAAAAGAAACTACTGGCCCATGGACTACTTGCAAGTTCTTTTTTTTTAATATGTGGGTGGACTAAGGAATAATAAAAAAGATACTTCACTTACAATGACTAATTGTGTAATGTTGCACCCTATAGTATAGACTTTGGACCAGGATTGATTGTAAAATCTGCACCTCTGTTGTGGCTAATGTCAGTTTCATAATGTTCTTCCTTACTGTCTGAAGTCAAGCAGCAGAAGTGACAGTGTGGAAATAGGCCTACAGCAGTCCCATTTTTGGATGAACTAAGTGGTCTTACATGCCACTTTTATGACACATCACTGTTTAAAAAGGGCGCTGATCCTTTGCTGGACAGGCGGCTTTAAAAAAAAAAAAATTGTGGGACAGAAATTAAGAGTTTACCAACTTCTCCAGGCACTACCACACCACTGTTTACTATCGATAATATCTGAAACACCAGCTTTTTGTGAATCTGTTTTCTTTAAATTGCTTAATAAAAAACAACAACAAAATCTTCATCATGCTCCTTGTGAGCACAATGAAAAATAGAATTATAAGTTTTAGACTAGATTTAGAAAACCAAGCAATTAAAGCAAAAAAATTCCTCAGTGTGTGTGACACTGACCGGGAGAGATGAGTTCTGCTCGTGGAGCCAGGGCCTACATGTAGGCTATAGGATGCATTGTGCTAACATTTCTTTAACCCAGTGAGAAACAGAGCCAAAGAGAAACACTACTATCAAGCCTTGCTACCTGTGCCTGTATAGCCTGAATTTTTCCATAACACCAATGACATCACTGGTGTCAGAACGGATTTTGCAGCAGCAGAACTCGTTTTTCTCAGCCATACACGACTTCAACTGGCTAAATCTTTACCATAAACACTGATTGGACATCCATCGAAAATGTA
>JAQFJB010000002.1:4359225-4369824 GCA_029874875.1 Naso minor | reverse complement strand
TTTTTGTTTTTTTTTTTAATTGTGAAATCCCTGCCTTTGTGGTTTTTGGCCACCATTATTTCGCCCTCAGGGAACATTGGCGTACGTATCACAGAATGCCCAGTCTTGTCAAAATGATGCTGGAAAATCTCAGAACTCAGTCAAGCTCACTCAGCTAAAAACTGCAACCCGGATGACTTCCTCTCCATCTCAAGGGCTCCTCAGTGGGTCACTGTAGGTCAAGTGCAGCAAGTCACCTGAACCTAAGTGTTGACATTTAGCACTTGTGCAGAGCAAAAGGAACATTGGGAGATCAAAGGGAAACATGGAAGAGATAATAGAGCAACAACAAAGACTATAACCTCCCACAGGGAACCCTAAACCTTTCATTTAATATGTAACATCCTCATGTTTATCAGGTCTCCGGAGACCCACTGCTGTAATGTAATGTGGAATTGTCAAGATGTCTGAAATTATTTCATCAAAAATAAATCCACTGTGTCTACAATCTGCATATTTTCTTGCCACATTTGCTAACCAACCAGGTCAGATTAATAAACTCTCTTCTGATTTCCATCAGTCAGACTTTATTCACCTTCAGGCTGTTATTGATATAATATAAATACATGCACAAACCCAGGTGGGAGTACAACAGACATCTCTATGAAGCATGCAGGAAATAACATGCACCTCTCACAATGACATCAATTAACACTGGATGAAAGGATAAAGTGGATGTCAAATCTGAGACGTTAATGCACAATAAATCTTTCTCCCTCTGTGTTCACATGCCCACAAATATGTCTGAGTAAATGGGCCGTGTACCTGTGATGGAAATATCTTTTTTTCATTTTGTTAAAAGTTTGAGATACTCACAGAAACAGGTTTTGAGACTTGAAACCTTTACCGATAATGTTGATATTTACAGTGAGAGCGAATAATTCATCAAATACACAGAAAAACAATATTAGAGGAAACCAATATTTCTTTAAATTTAAATGAGTCTGCCTCATTTTAGCAGTGAAGCAAGCTCCTTTGAAAATTATCAACTGCTTATGAATTTTGCAAAGTTAGATTACAATTCAATTTTCTTCCTTTCCTCAAAAAAATGGCTTGGTAAATTAGTATGTGCACTTTTTCAAAACACTGTCTTTTTAAAATTTTGCCAAAATGACACCAATTGAAAAAAAAAAAAAAAAAAGAACATGCCCTTCATGTTCATGTGTACATTCTGACTGTGTAACAAGTCTGAATTTAGCTGTGGGTGAACATCCTTTCCCAACTATAATGCTGCTGAGCAGCTGTATACTACATAGGTCATTTGTCGTGAATGGTACCTATTTGTCCTCTGCTGATCACTGGATATAGATTCAGCTCTGTTACTGCTGCATTGTTTCTTTAAATGAGCTTGAAGTAACACAGTCCTGAAACAGAATGTGAGCCTTTACCCTAGCGGTTCTGTGACAGCTATTTGCTTAATAAGAGCATTGAACGGGCTGGGTTGTGCCGAAAGCTGCAGTAGGGTGCAGTGAAGAAAAGGGATCTTTTACAGCTTCCATTGTTATTAATAGAACCTTATTAATTACTCACTGAGGGATCAAATATAGCACAGACAACAGGCCTCGGCTCAGCTGGAGAGCGCCAGCCATGCAGCGCTGCTGACCGTGGAGCTGGCCCTGGAACAGCTGCTCAGGCTCAAACACCTGAGTCCACAATGGGCCGAGCAGAGACAGCCCGTCCTGCCCTCCATCAGCTGTGGATCAGCGCTGGATCTTGGCTGTGCATAATTTGACGGCACCACCAATCTGCAAGCTTCTGAAAATCCAAAAGGGACATTCATTTGCTATTTTTGAGCACATCATCCCTGTAGTGTCTTAATGGTGCATTTAGTGTTGCTTGGACTCTTTTACACCTCGGTTGTTTGGTGCTGACTTGCTAACTTTAAATTTGATCCAAACCAGAATGGTGTAGAACTTTTCCAAAACCACAGTCTGCAAAGAGCAGCTCAGTGTTGGTCAAAGGGAAAGAGGTGGTCTACATTGGGATCAAACCACGGTTTGGTTTGTTTCGAGTGTGAAAATCTTTTTTATATAGTTCATACTTTTGGACAAATAACAGGAAGTTCTGACAGGTTTATTATCAAGCTGTAGTATATTTAATGTAAGGAGGGCTCTGAGTTTATACATATGAGAAATGCTTGGTGCTCCGGTGCAGTTAATGTGGATGGACAGGGTTCACCACATGTTTCATCAAAGTTTCTGACGCTGAGTTGTCAGCCATTTTACCTGCCCAGAAAATTCATTGGTGTTTATATTGATGCTTTACGTTCAAATGCAAATTTTAAAAATGCAGGGCAGGAATTGTATGACATCACCAGCAGAAACATGCCCCTCATATGTAACAGCTGAAATGAGTAAAATCAAAATTTTGTTATTACACTGCAAAAATGACAAAAAAAATTGTCCTTAATTCCTTGAGATAATATAATAAATAACAGTGTTGTCTAGTCATCATCACTTTTTGCAATCACAAAATTGTGTGATCATGTGACTTGTATGTTATCCACAGTGGCCTCCTTTATGTTTCAATGTGAGGTTGCAGCCAAACCAGAGCCGACCGCTTCAAAGCCTCAGCAAAGCTCAATTTGGTCCACACAGTAAAAACAAAGGTAAGAGATCCATTGTGAAGCATTAAACTTGTTTCTCAGACATTTAAAAAAAACAAACAAACAAACAAACAAACAAAAAAAGCCATTCAGGATTATATTAACATTTGTAACCGTAACCAGCTTCCCTGCAAGTAGCCACACTACCATGGTGCTGGCAAATGAACGTAAGATGCGGTGTTTTAAGACAGAAGAGAAAGATTACTTTATTTGAAATGATCATATCATCATAAAAAAGTTAATTGTTCATATTTCACTTTTTTATTAGAAGATTGGAAGACACTTTTAACTGGGCTTTAACTGAGTTACAAAAACTAGCACAAAAGCACAAAAAACTCACAGTTGATGTAAAAAGAAAGACGTCAAAAGAACATATCAGAGACTGGTCATTTTTAACACTGATGGAATCAATTGGTACAGGAAAATTAGACCTTGCTTGGACAATGCTGAGTTTATCTCATATCAGTACGACTGCTGAACAGATAAAATTAACAGCAACAAAATCTGCATCCCTTAACAGAATAGTTGAGGGATGCAAGTAAGATGATGACCTAAAGAAATAATTAAAAAGGAAAACTGAAAGTACCTCATGCATTGTAGCAATGCTAAAATAAAGCTGGTAAATAGTAAAACTGAGATTCCCTCTAATGCTGCAAAATGGCTGAGTTAGCAGAAAAAGGAGCATGGTTTAAACCATAGAGGACAAAGAGAAAAAGCTGATTAATCAGGCATGTTGAATAGTGCATGTTAATATCTGAAATCAATTTCTTCTGGTGAAGTGCCACTTAATTTAAATCAGTGAGAACTACAAGTGAATTAAAACCCTTATTTAAACTGTTACTTGTGTGTTCATACAAAGATGGCAGGTTTTAAAGAAAGCAAGCTGATTTAGTATCATGCTGTATTTGGTATTTAAACATTCACTTTGTAGAAATAACTGATTTCTGAGTCTCATTCTCAATTGGTCAGTATCTGACGAACTGGGAATCCCAGCTTGTCAGAGTGGTGGGCCCGCACTACCAACCAAAACCGTCAGTATTTGACATGTTGGCAGTCTTATGAATAGGACCTGTAAGGTTTCCCATTAACTACCTAATGGCCTAAAATATGAGGATTTCTTTTTTTTTTTTTTTTTAAAGAACTGTAGAATCAAAAGTGCATTGGGTTCATAACAGAAACATCTGGACTGAAAGGACACCCACTCCCACCAGAAGCACTTTAGCCCTTGTGTTCGACTTCATGACTTTTGCATGACTGATAGATGCAGCCATCAAAATACTGTCAGCAGTGATGGTCACCAAAATGCTGCAGCCCTTACAGCAGATGTTATAAATACACGTCTTGCCTCTCAGGTACAGCAAAATGCTTTTATGCCCTGACAGAACTGTATGTACATGTTCCCTTTATTGCAGGGCTAATGTGCAGGAGCAACTCCACGATCTGCATGTTCTGAATATGCATCAGGCAGAGGAAGTCATGCACTGTGTGGAGGCAGCATCTGTGTCGTCTTTGTTTCTGATGAGTGGACCATTTTCTGATGCCCAGTGACAAGCACCATGGTTCACATCACAGGCAGGTTTCCAGCCACGTGGCGTACAATAGAAAACAATCATTACGCTGTTGAGGAACACAATGCTTGGTGTGACTTGAACACGCAACGACACTGCAATGTGTCACTTAACCTCTGACTTTGATGGTGTGTGATCTGTATGCCATCATTTATCCCATATGGTTAGCTTCTTTTTTTTTTTAAGACACAAACATGAGCTTCGTGGGATGCGTTCTCAACAGTGAGCTGTAAAGAGAATCTCCAGAAGTGATTCCTTCAAAATACAATACACTCACCATCCAGAGAGCAAATCTGCAGAGCAATTGTTTGATGTTCTCCACAAAAGACGCTTTGAGAAATGTGAAAAAACAAATAGCACTGGCCACTTACAAAAGACCCTCTCCCACTCACTGAAATTACCAATGTGCCTCAGCTTTGCCAGTCGCCTCAGACTCCATTGCTGTAACCTTTTGTGGAATGCGATGGAGGATCAATGAAATTGCAATGGCTGTAGCGCTACGTATTGATCGTAGGTTGTCTGTGGCTGTAGTCAATAACCTGTAGATGTAACTGAGGACTAGAGGCGGGACAATCAACACAATCACACAAGGCCTCTACAGTGTGCTTTCCACATAGGCTTGCTATTAACAGATGATGGCATGGCTTCTGAAACGCTCAATAACAAATCTAAAGCAGCCGTAATGATAAAAGTTACCATTGCTTTGGTGGGATGAAGTTTCGTGCTGAATGCTGCCGTGCCTGTAAAAGGAACATTATGTAATCTATGGAGTTTACCAATCCATGATATTTGTTTTACACTTTTAGCAAACTTTAGTTGAGCATACAATGTAATATTTTTACAACATGAGGAAGACGTAATGTAATAATGTAATGTAGCACTTGGTCATTTGTGTTTGTCAGTCGAAACACTGAGATCTTTCACACGTAGTAGTTACATTTAAAAGTGTGTTACTTGCTCAAAACCATCGACTCCTTCACTGAGCAGTTGCAACCATTTTTTCAATTTTACAAAAACCTAACCACTAACTACATAATCATTTCTGTGGGTAGAGGGACCCAACTAAAATAACTTTCAACCTGGATTTAATAATATTTTTTCATTTGGCAATTGCAGGTCACTAATATTTAATGTATTAAAATACATGCAAAGACCCTTGCCTCTTGGACAGAGAAAAAATATTACCAAACTTGTTCATATGATCAAACCAGTCCTGCCTTGGAAGTGACATTGCTTCCAGTGTTACATTTATTCAAGTACATTTTTACACCATGTGTTGTGTTTTCATAAGGTCTTTGATAGACCGGAATGGCACTTTTATATATTACACAGAAAAAATACTGGCTTTGATTTGAATGACATGACAATTATTTTACATTTTATGTAAATCCACTTTCCAAATTAAAAAACCTCAACTATTAATTTAAAAAAAAAAGACATTTTGTACATTCATGGTCACAAGAGGATGAATCATACAGACTTTGGAGATTTCTTGACTTTTTGTATAGTGCCACCATCTGGTCAAAAATGAAATTTGTTCATTGTGCCGCCAAACTAATTTCTTTTGCAGATTTTACAAATTGTAGCGCGCTCTCTTCCTAAACTGAGACAGAGAATATTGTGAACGTCATACCTGCTGAACATTAGCATGCTAACGTTGTCATTGGGAGCATGTTAGTATAATGATGCACATAAATTACAATGATGAAGATTTTTACCCTGCATTCAGTCTTAATAACATGATCCTTTTTGGTGCTACTAATGCAGAGTGTGCCTGCAGAGATCTCACTTTAGCAGATGGATGATTGTAGAGGGAGGTCCCACCCTGTGGAAAGCCGGCTTTAAAAACCTTTGCTTCACCTTACCAGAATAAGCCTCAATTTACATAACCCCATCCATATGGAAACATATGAGGAGGTTAACAGTCCTCAGCTCTGTTGATTCAGGCCTGCACAGACTGTCTATGATTGTCAGCACTCTGAGGTTAATAGTCAATGGATCATCTCAGAATTGCTTCAAAGCCTTTTTCAGTCCCTGAAGGCTTTTGTCCGAAGCCCCTAAATCTATAACTGGCAACTCAATTCAGTAAGCAATCATCAGTTTCTGGTTGTCGGCCGGTAAATCTTCTGAGAGTGGCCTAACAGCAAAACAAAATAGCGACAGCTCCGATGTGGTCGGCAGGTTTTGGCCAGAGAAATTTTTGCCTTCTGCTTTGACACACACAACCACCATCAAAATCACTTTAAGTTAATTAGTTTTTTTAATCAGATATACAGTCTCAGAGTTGTTTATCTCCCCAGAAGTGACACATTCCCTCTAATTATTATGTAGTATTGTTTGTGTGAGTCCGTGTTCAACAGTGGGTGCAATTTTTTTCCCAGGCAATTATCTCCCCAGTGTGTTTATTTATCTCACTGTTTCTCCAAGTTGAGCCTAATAAATATGTATGATTAAAGTAACCAGGTCTTTTGTTACTTCATGTAGAACTAATTAAAATTTAATGACAGTTTTTAATACTGCTGAATCTGGATGGCAAGAAATTAATCACAATTTATGAGCATTATATCTCTGCATTTATCACTTAAGTTATGATAATATGAATACATTTGTGAATGGTGCTGCTGACAAACCCCTTGCCTTGCTGATAGCCTGTGACGTGGAACAATGTTTCTGTCTGGTCCTCTTTATTCTATTGGTTGAGCCAAACTTAACAGTAATACTGTTTTGTTTTTTCTTATGTCATTCAAGGACAGTTACTCTTTTACAACTGAAAAGTGGTGTTTAAACTTCTAATGAGACCTCTTGATTGCTGAGCTGATTCTCCCCATTTTTAGCCTGAAAAAGAAGTCAAATTGCGAACAAACTGAAATTGATTAGGTCAACAAAAAAGGGACAAATACAAAGAATCTCAATTTCTCTTTTGTATAAGGAACAACTGATCAGGTAGTGAGCACTAGAGCATATCAGTGCGGCACAATACTTGTGTCCATTTCACAGATTTTGCGCAACATGTCTGAGACACTGGGGAATCTGTCAGTGCTCGCATCATGAAAATGTAAAACCTGATCTTGTGTGAAATATTGGTCAGTGACCCTGTCAATACCCCAGCCCTGGCTGCAAATGCATAGATGAACTCTGACTCAGCCATATTTGTAGGAGTACAAAATATTTTCACCCAGAATTGTTATCACCCAAAAGTTTTTTGCTTTTGTTTTTGTTTTTTGGTGTGGGTTGTTATAATGTATGTTACTTTTAATGTGTAAAATGTTGAGGCAGTTTTTTTTTTTTTTCAAATATGGTAGATTATTAGACATACAGTATAAGAAGAATGGCTTGGCTCATCTGCTAACCACAGAGAGAGGGATGTGAGGCAAAGTTACTGCATGAAAGAAACAGGTTGTAACATTCATACAATAAATCCCATTAGAGGTCACAAAAAAAGACACTCCTTATAACCCCAGAATGTGCCTGAGAATCATCATGTTTTCAAGTTTTCTCTAATATGGAGATTATTCAGTGACCCCTTTTTTTCCCACTTTAAGAACACTGCAAAGAGGAACAGATAATTACTATTTTGTTTGCCAAAATGTCCAGTGCTTTCAGTGGGCCGGTACGCACCGGTACACAGTACCCCCACTTCTAGTTCTTACCCTCTGGCATACTGGGACTTTTTACAGCGTACCAGGACCTCTCACAAGTTCCCAGTATCCCCTCCTGTCCCCTCCATATCAGAGTGTCTCTTGGTGATTCATTACATTAAGGTGCAATACGTGACTCTCACCTCTCTCTTCTCTCACGGACTATTTTGTTCTCGTGGAAGTGGAACATCTCATTAACGCCGCATCCATGCGCTAACACCAGGACTAAGGTGTCGTATGTGCGCTCTGGAACAGCTGCGCTGCACATTTGCTTCGTGCTCTGTCGTCCGTCAACACCCACCAGTTGTGTTTCAGAGTGAGTCACAGCAATGTAGAATGAACGGGGAAGAGCAAAGAAATATTTAAAAAAATAGATAGTAATGTTGGCAAAGGAGCACGAACCACAGTGGATTCTGATGATGACACAGCTCTCTGACAGTCAAATATATATATTCAAATACCGAGGCAGAAAACTTAAAGTAGTCCTCGTTTGTTAAATGAATTAATTTTGTGAAAATTAGCGTTATCATCTTTTATTAACTGTAAAAATTCAGAACGTAGACTAATACTTGATGATTTGTTGATACCAGCCACCCAATTCACATGCCAACAGGTGAAAAAGGGGAGTAACGTCACTTATTTTTTTCCACTTGAAGCACTAAAAATGTCTGAAATGACTGAAAAACATGGTTAAGTTGCAGCCCACAGCATAACTCAGTGCATTTGTGGCAGTATTATCCTACCTGTTTACATCTCCCAACCCTTAAATTTGTGAAACTGTTGTTTCATAAATTTGGGGCACAGTTGTCTCCTTTTATTCTGAGGAGAGTGTCAGATTTTAGAAAGATTTAACTTAAAAAGATCATAATTCAAGAAATATAAATATTAAAATGTGGAAAAAATAAAGGTGACTTTGATGCTCAAGTTTACAATGTAGTGTTGCTTCACATTGCAAACATTCAAAGTATACATAGTCTTAATCATTTGAATTTACTTAAAATAACCTGCACAGACAGACATAGGGCAGAACAAATGTTATCATATCATGTTCATGGAAACAAATACGTTTTGCCAACTTAACTGGATGACGTTGACACTTCACATCATGGTTAAATAGTTGTCAGCGAGTACTTCAGAGGGTCCACATCTGGTATCAGGTCAGGAGAAGGTTAGGAGACAATTAGACGAAAGACTTGATTCTAACCAATGATGGCACAAAGACTGTGTGGTAAAAGGAGGGCCTGGTTTGAGGCCATTTTACAAAGTAGGGCAAAACATCAAAAGTCCTTTGAAACAACCACTTCAACAGTCAGTTGTTTAACTGTAGAGATGAAATGAATGTTTTTCATCAGTCATTTCAGGTTTACATTTGTAGTCAGAGGAATGTAATAAAAAAAGTGAAGACAACTGGATTTATGAGCAGATTATATTTGCTTGGAGCTGGGTAGCTATAACTACTGCATGGCAGAAAAGCTTGATACTTTAATGCTGTGCTGGCATATTCTGTAATGAATAACAATTATTAACTATATAACAACAATTGTCTGACTGAAGCTGTGCAGAAGCCTAATTGGCTAATGAGGTTTACATTGGCCACAGAGTTAATGGTTGGGCAGCTGTGTGTTGTGGTGGGCAACAACTGCCACAAACACAGAACTTCATTAAGGCTCTGCTGGAAAATAATCATTGGGATAGAGTGAAATATGCTTATTGATTGTTTTTATTAGTCCACCTCTGCTTGTGTGCAGCAGCGGTGGTGTGGAGCTGCGTGTTCAATCATGCTCAGTGATTTCACCCTGGGTAAAATGAAGGTTCAAAGTCTGTGCATGATTATTTTTCTGTGCTCTCATTTTATTGTCGGCGCATAGATTCATGCACAGCACCCTGAGTTTTCTGTAGGGACTGCAGACCCTAGTTTTATGAGTGTATTTGGTGCAGAGAACACACAAGATCACACAGTATAATCAGAGAAAGCATTTTCTTCAGTCCAGAGCCACACAACTGTTTGAAGCTTAAAAGTGCCACATGTGCATGCAGTCACATACAGAATGTAAAAACATAAGCCAATCACACTAACACGACCATACATGATTAATGTAATTGGTTAATTCATCATCCATTACAATTGTCATCCATTGCAGTTCATGCATGCATGCATTCATCTAATTGTGCAGCATAAGAGACACCATGATTATTGATCAAAGGACATTTCTTGCCTTGGCTTTATCTCGTTATATTAAGTTTCTGTGATTATCCCATATGCCCCTTACAATATTTAAAATCAGAATAATCAGTTTTATTTTGTCTTTTAGATTCAGGTATGTTTCAGTATGTTGCCTGTCATGTACACCGAGGACTTGGGTGACACCAGTCAAAGAATGAGACATGAAGTCAGCAAGTATGACGAAACGTAATGTGAATGAAATTTTGATGCATTACCATGTCTGTGAACATTTCTGCCTGCTGTTTCAAAAACAAAGTAAACAAATCCCATGATCACACGTTACTTTACGGCATCATCAAACTGCTTCTTTTGTTTTCATTGTTTTGATTGAGAGACCTCAAACAGCAGGAGTTACATATTGTACATGCAAAGGGCCTGCAATGAACTGGTATCGAATCCAACCCCCTGCTGCCCTCCGTTATTGATAAAGGATGAATAAATCATATGTACTTAAAGCTGGGGTAGGTAGGAATTATTAACAATTATTCAGTCATATTTGCTGGAACTGTCACTATATTCTGATAG
>JAQFJB010000002.1:4322875-4333580 GCA_029874875.1 Naso minor | reverse complement strand
CTCCCCCTCCTCTACCTGAGCCTGTGCACGAGGAGCCAAGGAACGCACACCTGCAGCTGATTGGCTGGTGTAGGGTTTGGTGTGGTGTTTTGAGTTTTGGTTGTGCAGGGCGACCCTGACTGTTTTTCCCCTGAAAACAGAGCAGGGACAGCGCAAAAACACAGAACTTTTTCTCAGCCCACACACTTGCACTCAGTGAGGGGAAATGTACTGAATTGGACAAAAAGTGTTTTGGACAGCAGAACTCAAGAATTGTACACTCCAGCTTTAAAAAAGGGGTTACATTTGAATATGTTCTGTAAAAAGCTTAAGTTATGTGTTGAATAGTATTCATTTTGTTGCTTTGCATGCTTTGATGTGCACAATTTCTTTTTTTGCCATTTCCAGTCAAGGCTGTTTAGTAAAATTTGATGATGTTCTGATGTTTTTGATTGGTTCTCTTGTTTGAATTTGCAGCGCCCCACGTCCTCCATTAACACTGCCTGGTTTAAAAATTTAAAAATTGCAAACAGTTGAAAACATTGTATAAAAATTTAGAAAAGTAATCAAAAAGTAATCACATGTATTAAGTAACATTACTTTGATAAAGTACTTGAAATAGTTATATTACTTATTTCATTTTAAACAGGGTAACTAGTAATCTGTAACCGGTTACATTTCCAAAGTAACCTTCCCAACCCTGTTCACAGAGCAGCCATAACATTGGCTATAGAATTTCAGTCTTGTTTTTATACATTCGTGAAGGTTAAGGTACAAAACATGCAATATACCATTTTTGAAAAGGGACCAATGCAATATCTCCCTTTTTTTTAAGTCACCTATCAGCAGTGTTGTTATTGTTTAAGCCACTTGAATGCCAAGCACATTGTGTGCTCTACTTGCCATGTTAAAAATACAGCCTCACAGGCAGCTCCCTTTACAGGCAGCATCAATCCTCTTTGCAACAGGAAGCAGTGGAATTTATGTGAAATCTGAGGACAATTTTTCTGCAAACTTGGGGACATTTCATACATTTTTAAACCCTTGTTTACAGCACAATGAAACGTCTCACGAATTTGTTTGTGTGTAGAAGAGAGCTAACCTTTGAGCATATTTGCGTCTTTGAGCTAAGCAAGAAGAGGGCAGCAAAGAAGAAGAAAGACGGTGACTGGAGCAGTACACCAACATTATTCTCACCCCCACCTCCCCAAAGTGCTCTCAACCCCTCAAGGCTGCCCATATCAGACCCAGATGGTCTGTCTCTGCTTAATAGCCCCCCTTTTTTTTCATCAGCAGCGGGTGACAGGGACATACAAGGCCAGGTTAACTCAGGTTAACCAGGGAGTATTTCCAGTGGGGTTAACTGTTTTGACCTCAGACAAATCCAAACAACTCCCAATTAAGAATTCTACTACAGCTATCTACTTTTTCCCCTCACAAGAAATCTTTCCTCCCCAAAGGATATCAAGTCGCGGGAAGGTAAATAGATAGTATAGTGAGAGGCAGGTCTTTTTTTTCCATCCAACAGCAACCTCTGTGCTTAAGGGATTGATTATGGCTCCCATCAGACCAGTGTTTGCAGACTCTCTGATCCCCTAATAGAAGTGAAGGTAGCTGCAGAAAGAGCACAGCATTTAACTCTGATGCTTGTGTGTGAAGGGAAGGGGATAAAGGCTTTAGTGGAAAAGACGAATAACCCCGTCTGCTCTCTCAGAAGCGCCAATTGAGCAATAACTTAACAGTTTAAATTAAGGATTCTCGTTGCGTCAAATGAGCTCCTAAATAAACAAAGTCCTCTTAGTTATCTGTCAAATAGCTCCATATATTTTCCAGTTAATAAAATATTAAAATATCGTTTTTTATTCCTCACCTATTTTTAACCACAAAGCTCAAGATTGTTAGCTTTTGGTGCATACACTTTTTAAAGAAGATCCTTTTCCTCTTTATCTTTTTTTTTTTTTTTCACACAGGCACTAGTTAGTTGTCCCGCAGCACCATAATTAGTTCTTACTACCAGAAAATCCATTCATACCTCACTTGCATGGGTATTGCAGGCTAATGTATTTTAAAGCACTTGTTGTGAAATGCTGAATATTAACTTACCTGTAGGAAAGAAGGTTGTTTTCGCTACAAAATTAATGTGTTCTTATTTTCTGCCAGGTGAAATACAAACAATTTATACTCTGAAGCAACATATTCAGCCATTCAACACTCAACAGCTACAGTATTTTGCTGTGTTGTCATGCTTACACATAATGTAAACAAAATCAGCACAGAGAGCTTCAAGGCCAGTCCTGCAACAAGCGGCTTTATTCTGTATTCATTGTGTTTGAAGGCAAGGAAACTTCTTACTATGGATGTATATTAAAGGAATAGTTCATCCAAACATGAAAAACAGTCATTATCTACTCAACCTCATTCCAATGGAGGTCGGGTGAAATTTTTTTTAGTCCACAAAACAGCTGGAAATTCACAGGGACAAGGTGTTACAGTAATCTCCCAACAATTGTAGTGAGTGGTGACCAAGTTTCAAATATAAAAAATAAATAAATAAATAAAAGATAATGTAAAAAAACACAAAATGCCTCCATACTGCTAGTTTGAATCAATGCAAGTATCCTTAAGCCTCAACATGCCAAGATGTTGAGATGACCTCACCCTTTGTTTTTAGCCACCTATTTCCTGTGAAACTCCAGCCGTGTTTTGAAGACTAAAAAACTTCATCAGATGTTTCATTGGCAGGAGGATGAGAAGATAATGACAGAATTTTTATTTTTGGGTGAACTATCCCTCTAATGTCTTTGTTTGTCTGTTTGTTTGTTTATTTGTTGTTTTTTTAGAGACAAGGTTGATGCAGCACCAAACCAGCTGGGAAAACATCCGGATTAAAGCAAAACAGGCACTTCATCTTTGCATTCAAAACTTACATTGTCCAATTAATTTTTGCTAAATTTTACTGGAGCCTCTCATGGAAAACTTTATTTCCAAGGCAGCAATGCCCAAGCGTATAAAAGCACCTGTAATTAAAACGTACTGAGGCAGGCTACTGTAAGGCGAACACCGCACAATGGCTATAATGCAACACTTAAAAGTAAGTCTGTCACTATCTTTAACATAATGTCCTGAGTGTCTGCCTGAGGATTCTGCATCAGTTGCTCATGCTATCGGACTTTGCTTGTGTCCCAGTTGATCCAACAGGAACTGAACACCTAAACGTAGCCTAGATGAACAAACAAACAAAAAAAAAGTATCTTCATGACCCAGCTAATGCAAGCTCCATAAGCTTTCACATTAAAAAGCGACTGTCCTCTCCTCTGCCAGACACTTTCATGCATATTATTCAGCCCCAGTCACCATTCTGTGCTATACAATGCCTGCTCACATCATTTGAGCATAAAGAAAATAATAATTTACGACAACTACAGCTTTTAAAAAAAACCTTCATGTCTTCATGTCAAAAACGAGAATGTTTTTTTTACAACCAGCATACTGAGCCACCACAAGTAAACTGCTTAGTCATTTGTTATAGTTGACGGTTGGTGCTGCACAAAGCTCTTCATTCATCCCCTGTCAGCACTGGCCTTTGTAATTGAAAATAGCTTTAATTATGTTCAGTGGAAGGGTGGTGATGGTTGTTGTGAGCAGAGTCGGAGGGGGTGTTGGGCACAGCACGAGGGATTCAAGGCTGAAGAAAAGGACGCCAAACATGCACAGTAAATTACTATCATTCTCCCCTGGCTGCGTGTTTGTGTGTGTGCGCCTGTGTCACTGTCATTCACAGCGCTGAAGATACCCTCTGTGTGTGTGTGTGTGTGTGTGTTTGTGTGTGTGTGTGTGTGTGTGTCTCCTGGGAGTGTTGTTCTGGCAAACTTGTGTGCTTTAACTCTGTGTGCTCTCATAAATCTGGGATTATTCTGCACAGATGACTGAACATGTCCGTCTACTTGCCAATGATCCTGGCAAACTAGCCATTCTCCCGATGTATTGCCATGGTTCTGACGATGACTGTGGCTCATTAAACCCCTCCCATACCGCACACTCACACACACACACACACACACACACACAACATTTTGGAGAGAAATTGAGGTTGCTGTGTCAGTGGCTGGGTGGTGAGATGCCTTGTACCAGGGGAGTAATTGAGATGGCCAGTGAAAAGGGGAGCGAGGCTTAGACAACCATCCACACAAATTCCTGGCTGCCGTCCAATTATACCCAGCAGCCTCCACTGCCTCCTGAACTCCAATTACGGCCAGCAAAGCTCGGCTGGTCACAGAGCCTGTCACCCTTTCCTCCCTCCCACAACTGCCGGCAAGAAATAGCAAAGTCAAAGACAATGTGTGATGTCCTCTGCAACCTCAGTGTGTGTGTGTGTGTGTGTGTGTGTGTGTCAGAGAGCGAGAGGGATGATGTTTTGAGCACAACTAAAAAAACTAGCTGGACCGCGGCCACTGGTTTATTTAGAAATAGCTGGTTGCTTCTGTGCAGAATGGGTGACAGTGGCAGCTGCAGAATTAAGATAATGTAATTGAAAGATGCTCAGATTTTAAAGTCATGCAGTGATGCAGAGATGAAAGCTAAATGACTGAGGAAGCACTGCTATATATTTGGCTTGAGTGTTTCAATTTTGTTATATGATTCTACTCCAGTTCATTTTAAAGGGAAATATTGCACATAATACTCTAACACATTTATTCCAGAGCTGAAGGTCTAAGTTATTTTAAACATTGTGATTAAATGAAAAGCAGATGCTATTGAGCTACTCTTTTACATGTTGTAACTCTGTGTGTGTGTGGGTGTGTGTGTAATTTCTACCATATATGCATGTAGTCCTTCAATAAAAATGTCTCACAAACACTGGGCATAAAGTCAAAGTTTGTGAATACACCGTATAACAGTTTTATTTTTTTCCCACTTTTTTGACTGCATGTTTGCTTTCAAAGAGACTCATTTTTTAAGAATTTTGAACTTGAGTAATTATCACCTGGGATGAGTACACTTATACTGGTGCCTGTTTCATTTTTCATGTATCATAATGTGGGCATCTTTATACTGTTATGTATCTTAAAATCTTAATAAAAAATGAAAAGTAAGATTCAAAGCACTGTTTTTGCTGAGAAAAGATAGCATGAATGTGGTGCAAGGACAGTGTAAAGGCCAACTTCATCTGCGGTCTGTTCCGGGATTTTTCAATGGAAACTCCCACTCAGCTGTATACAAAAAGCAGTGACGTAGGTTACAGTGCTGATGCTCTCCCTTCATTCAGCCCACACACAGAAGTTTGCTGACACTGACAGCATGGAGAGTGTCAAGAGTGTTAGCTTGGAAGATTTCAAGCTTGGAGGTGGAGGATGATGCTGTTTTATTATTAATCCTTTATTTAACGGCAAAAGATGCCGGATTTGTCATTTTCTGTTTGTATAAACACTTTTCATAGTTGGCACAACGTCCAGCTCAACAGAGAAGACAGAGAAAAACACAAAAAGCGTCAGTGGTCAAGCAAGCTGGAGAGTGAATGAGGAGAAGGAGCAGCAGTGAATCAGAGAAATTTCAAATTTGTTTTGCAGCGGTCATGTTCTAATGAAAAAACAACCTTACACAAAGGTGCTGCATTGCCAGATTTTGTGTGGATGTTTGTGTGGACTGTCCACTATGGCCATTGGTCTGCTGTGTAGGTGTCTGTGTGTGTAGCCCCGCCCCCATTCAAAACACAGACCTGACCTGCTGTCAATCACTATGAGGACAGGCACCTTTGAGGCACAGGGGTTTGTGTGTAGCAACTCCTTTATTTGACATCATCTTGAAGTCCTGTCTTAAGGAGGGACTTTGTGTTGTTTTCATATTTAATGGTAATATAATTGGATTCAGATCCTCTGCAGCCTATTTTGAGCCTGGTAAACCAGACCCATACCTTACTACCAGTAAATTCACTTCATGAAAAGGGTCTGGCCACGATTCATTGGGGATTCTTTGCAGAATTTGAATCCTAGTAGGCATGGCAGGTTAAGTGTAAAACTATTGAAGCAGCCTTAAACCAATTGGCATTAACATGACTGTATGACGTGTGCTGTGGGCCCGGCTATTCAGTGAAACCCCATGAAACAAACAGACGAGCGGGAAGGTTAACTTCTGATCTCTTCAATAATCACATGAATATACATTATATTATGTTATGATTTAGATTCTGACCCGCCATATGTTAAAGAGACAGTTAAACCTTTTTTGTTTGGAATAAAACCACATTATCACTGAGTAGATGCAGCTACAGACCGCAGCCAACCGCTATAACCAGAAGCCCCATCCTCTCGCTCCCCTGAGACAGCGGCTAAAACATCAGTGAAGTTAGCCTGTTGGCTCAGACAAGGCAAGTGGCGGCTAACCGTAGTTTTCCACAAGTTGTAAAATAATCACATAGGTATTGTTCTATTGTGTTGTGATATTGGCTATTTTTGTTAGTTTTAGTGCTTTTTTTACAGTGTTTTTTAACGTGTTGTGTGGTACCCAAGACTTAGTGAGTTTCGTGTCCACATCACAAAGATCGGTAGGAAGACACCTACTAAAAGCTCCCATTCTTCCCTACTTGTAGTAATCACAAAAAATAAATCCATTTCGTGTCCCCAAGGTTGCTGTCCGTCTGGTCGGAACATTCCTTGTATTTAATATTCCGTAGTTTTCACTAACTGAGGCCTCCACCATGATTGAACTACTGTGACCAAATGTTTGACTTCTACATCATCGAACTTAACTAATCCCACTAGTCACTGATTGGTCCGGTCAGAAATGTATCTCTGCAATTTTAAAGACGGATCTCATTACCAGAATGATTCTCAGCGAAAACTGAGCTGAGCAGAGCCAGGCTCGCCCGTTTCCCAAAGGTTAAACAATGAGTCTAAATCATTAGGTAAATATTCTTTTGGCTGATCGGGGGGGGGATACAAGTCAAAGGGCTTTTAACAACCATTAATTTTCTCTTATTAATGCTTACCTTAATGCATCAACACTCCAATAATAATTTGATTACCATATATATTTCTGTAGTGCCTTTACTTAAGTAAAAATTTAAATGCATTGCTTTTTATATCGAGGTAATAGTACTTTAATGAAAGGACTAAATTAAAGGAATCCTATTCACCTGATTTTGCACCCTCCGGCTACTACCTCTTCCCTAAGATGAAGAAGGAGCACAGTGGTCACCATTTTTACAGTACAGACATCATTGTTGCTGTGGACCATCTTCTACAAAGAAGGGACTCATGTGCTCCATGTTTTCTAAAACCAACACCTTAGGCCATGATGAACCTCTTAGTCACCCCTTGTATCCTGTAACAAACCCCATGATATTCACTGAGCAGATCAAAAGCAGCAATCAAGATCTTCTAGTGGTTTCAAATGCTAATGAGTCCCACATACAAATAGCTATATACATAGAAATACTCTTGGGAATTTCAAAAGAACTGAATAAATCGGAAATGCTCAGTAAATGTTAAATGATGTCATTAACATTTACATCATCAAAAAAGTTGCTTTATTGCTTTTTTGTTCTGTTTTGTCAGCCTTGTTTATTGTTCTATCATCTCACTTCCGGCCGTGGCTTCAGTTTTCCTTTATTGAACAAGATCTTTCAGTCATGGCCCGAGGAGTCTTTGAAGATTGCAGTCTTTATCAAATGTATCTGATCCTTCGCTGTGCATTGTGGTGTTAATGTGTGGTGATATAGCTTCTTTTTTTAACTCCTCCTTCGTGGGTTGCATTTGTCCTTTGGGACTCGTAACAATCCCGATATTTTGATGGATGGTTTTATTTCCCAGTTTCCACCCTCGTCTAAAGTGATACTTGCTTCCCTTTTATTTTTACCCAGACCACCCCTCCATCAACACAAACCTGAGCATTTGTGTGTCACCAGATCATTATTCAAAACAGTTTGGAGTGATGACTTCAATTCAAAATGAAGTAGCCTGGCTTCAATTTGAGCAAGTGAGAGTTTTACGACTATCTGACTCTGATAGTGGCTTTGAGGACAGTTTTTTTTAAATGTTGCTCAAAATGTATCCTGAACTGAGACATTTTAACATCATTGACTGTCTAAAATCCCCTTTTGGGTACTTTTGAGTTGCTTGCCTGGTATGTTTAGTAGCAGATTGAAATGTTTATGACTTCCTGTATTAGGGTCACAACTATGGATAGCACTTTTGGTTCTGCAGTTCAGATACAATGGACAGTATCATTGCCTCACAGTGTGTTCAGCACTTTGGACAGCTCCTGTGGCTTTGCACATTAAGCACTGAGTGCGGCCCATTTAGTCTAAGTACACTGGATAACTTTTGATTGCCATTGCTTTTTAACCATGTAAATAAATCACATAGGAGTGTGCAATTTCAGCCAGCATTTGAATAGCGAAGTAGCTATTTCGTCACAATGTAGCATAAGCAGCAATATCATGGAGGGCATTAAATTGTTAGTTAAGTTGTATTCTGGGGAAAATGACACCTTGGATGGTACGACACTGTTAATTTTAGATCTGACTCACACTGAACTGTGTTGAATGTGAGAGGAGGAAGTATACAGTGCCTCTGCAAAAAAGCACTTGTGTTTCATTTCATTTATTTCCCTGAAAGTAATGCAAACAGAAAAAAAATGCCAACATTTGAAGACTTATGCACTTCCAGAAACCCTGGGTTTATTTTTGATTCACACAAAGAAAAAACACATTAAGTCAGTGATTAAGTGCTGTTATTTGCAATCAGGAAACACTGCTGAACTATACCCCTGCTCTCCAACAGCTGGAACAAATCATCCATTGTTTCTTCTCCTCTTGTTTCGACTATTGTTAATGCCCTTTTTAAACCAAGAAGCTGTAGCAGGATTACAGTTAGTTCAAACTTCTACTGCATGATTACTAAGACTTAACAGCATTACCCTGGTGCTGGCTTTGCTACACTGGCTTCCTGTCAAATTTAAAACAGAATACTTTGTAATTACTCTCAAGGCCTTACACGGCTTCATCTGAACTGTTGATCCTGTACTAGCCTCTTGGATAACCTGAACCACGACTCTGGTTCACTCAAAGATTGGAATTTACTCATTTTCAATGATAAGGTAAGCTTTAACAGTGTTCGTGTTTTTGCTTGCCTTGGCAAGGCTGCCAAATTATTTTACTGAATAACAGAAAGATGATGTTTTGAGGTTGAGTAATGTTGCTTTCTGGAGATATTCGCACTAAAACATCATTAGTAACGTGGATAGTCAGCCAACAGTTAGAGGCACTCATTGTGCTTTTTACTTGACTGTAAGAGTCTTCAGAACTTGACAAAACTGTCAGTTCACCATACATGAAGATTTAGCTTCAGAAGTGGGGAAAACGTGATGTAATCTGGTGTTTCTTAATAGATACATTTATATCTAACACATCATAGAACTGTATAGTGTTTTTCTACAATAATGGTTACCAAACAAAGACTTAGTACCATATAAAGCAGCAGTTATGTAGAATTTCTATTACGTTAAGTGCCATTGTTAAATGTTAATACCTGATATTAACATTTTTGTGGAAAAAAAAGAAAAGAAAAAGCATTACCTTACTTGAAAAGACATCATTTTACAAAAATCTATGGATATAACAATACAATACTACTTAATTTGTCTCTCTACTCTGGTCTCAGGATTAAGTCTGTCTCTGTGAATATTGAACATTGGTATGTTGAAACTTTATGCTGAAGCACAATTGGTAGTTGTTCTATGATTTAGCTGAGCAATATGGAGCTACGGATGACAGATGTCCTAAATTTGATTTTAGTGCTGTAGTTTCCAGCACTGAAAAACGCTGCTGTATCCGCATCTATTTAACATCAAAATATTTGCTGGGAGGCTTTAGTGTGTACTGAGAAAAGGTGTGAGGGTGGTCACAAAGTTATGTCTTCAAATAAGGTTAGACAGTGTTTTCAGCAAATGTCACCTCAGTGCCTCTTGTTTTTGGTCTTTGCAGACCCAGCTTCCCTGCTAGACGTCCCAGCAGGAGCCTAAGTGCCTAGTTTGCCAACTGGCATGTTCCTGCTCGCAGCCTGGACTGCAGCCTAATTATGCATCTTAGGTTCTTTGTTTTTGTCAGAGTCACTGAGTAAATTCTCCTCTCAGTTCCCATTTTCATTTGCTTTCTGCTGAGCGAGACTGACTGGCCAACTGGCGAGAATTCGAATTCATTGGTCTGATGGGCATATGCATATAGATGATGTTCTCATTCCACCCACAAAGTGACCTTTACAACATATGCAGGCAACAGAGAGGTAGAGCGAGTTGTGTTTGTGTTAGCTTGAGATGTGCATTAAATGCAGACTTATTTTCATTGCACGGAAACACAGAGATGAAAGATCCGTCTGGTGCTCTTTTGATGTCAGACCCTCTGCAGAAACTTTGTTAGTCCAAACTTTTCAAAAAGCAGCTTTCAGTCATGGAACTTCTGACAAATTCATCTGTCTGCTCCGAGTATGTGTTACATTGTTAAAGGGGCTCTGCTGTGTCATCCCAGCTTCGTGTGTCCTGTAATGTCAAGGCTTGTTTTTGTGACCTTTTTTCGTGCTAAAGTGTTATCCATCTTCATTGTTAATGTGTTGCAGTTGTTACTGTCAGTGAAGGTCACTTCTCTACAATAAATGAGGCCAGTTCAGGTATCTCTGGCAGCTAGTTTACCTGTGTTTGAAGAGAGTTCATGTTCTTTAAACTGAACTTGGTT
>JAQFJB010000002.1:4190589-4201103 GCA_029874875.1 Naso minor | reverse complement strand
AGCTTCTCCCCTCTGATGCTGACACAGGAGCTTTTAAGCACTTAGTCGCAGGTCAGGTGCACCTCATTCAAAAATCAGATGCAGCCCACCTGGACGAGCTGAGAGGATAGAAGATGAAAACTGACAAACAGCTGTAATCTATACAGATGCCCAGACACACTGAGGCGGAGGTAAACTGCAGCCTTGGGCATAATTATCTTTGGGTCCTTGACTGTGAGCAACACTTCTCACTTTATATTTTGTAAATAACTGCATTGATCAGTGCATCTTTAAATTAATTTGCCAAAACATAATTTGTATTCTAATTTTGCAGTGAAAACAATTTTAGAACATTGACCTCCTACCACCCATTTAAACTCTGTAATGAGTATTTGCACAACACACATATTTATTCATTAACATCTTGTCTCAACATGTTGTCTGAAGAAAGCAGAAACAGCAATCCAGTTCAGTTAAGAGGCATATTGATGGCAGACAGTTATTGACAGGTGAACCTTGGGTCCGCAGGGAAGCTGGGAAATTACCAGGAGACTAATTTTTTCTTTCCTTTCCTTTGCTTTAATGGATCCTAGCTGACAGCAGGAAATGGGGAATGATTTAAGGTGAGAGCTTTCCATTCCAGGTTGGATTTTATGGAAAGGTTCTGAACTGCTTCCACTCTGCTGTGAGAAATTACCTGAGCTCTGACCCCTCGCTTGATAAGGTGGACACACAGGCGAGGGCCCAATTTATCTCCCAGGGACCTGCCGCTTACTCATGAATATTTACAATATTTCTAATGCGGTGCACTCAGGTCAACAGGAATGCACTTAGTAATCAGCGCTGAAGCTATAGGTTAATAACTGCAATTTAAGGTTTTGTTTTCTCGCCTAATCTGATTAGCTTAAGATGATTTTTCTGGTTGTAGTTGATCACAGGAAATCTGATCGGAAGTGTGCTAACAAATAATCTTTGTGTGTGTGTGTGTGTGTGTGTGTGCATGCGTCTGACACGTGCTGCATTGATTTTAAATGAAATGTGCAAATGTTAAAGGACAAGGTAGAGGCGGGAGGCGGCTTTGTACTGTCTCTGATGTGACTGATAATGTTTCTGTACATCCCGGTCTCACTAAGTGGCTGCTCACTCTGATGTGCAGTGGTTACAAAGCGAGGCAGAAAGGTCCCCAACAGGTCTAAATGTATGAAGTCAAAGGAAAAAAATAGAAGAGTTGAGCTCTTGGCTTTGAACAAGGCGCTCACTGCTTCCATTGTGCTGCTTTTCCTAATTATGGCAGGCCATTCTGCTGACAGACGGAAAGAGCACTGTGATGCCCAATCAGGACTCCATATTTCATTTCCCCTCTCTCTCCTTTCTAACCGTTAGTATATTAAACCAGAAATCCGGTGGCTGATTTTCAAAGAGACTTGATTAAACCCAGGAAATGGGACATGATTTCCCATTTAAAATTCATAACAGGCTCACACTTAAGTAATTTAAATCCCCTCTACCGTTGGTATCTGCATCAGATTGAATAATTTCACCTTAACTGCATCAATCCATTCCATTTCAATTTGATAGCAAGCAAACTCAGTCAGGGCGCACTTGTGAATGTGTTTTCTGAGAAAGATTTTCAAATCAAAACACAGGCCTCCAGAACATGCTGCTGCTGCTTGTAATTAAAATTGCTTGACCTTCCGGTTCGCTCTAATTGAAAAAGGCCTGCAAATGAGAAATACAGATGCTTTTGTGCATATTAAGACTCCATTAGAGTTAAAAACCTGATGTTATTATCACTCCTGTGTTGAATGCAACAGTGGGGTATAATGTGTCTATCTGACAGGTGTAGTGTGTCCAGATGAAGACGAGATATCATAATGTCCACACTGGTGATAAATCCATCCTGAGGTAGAGTTCAGTTCAAATCAGTTTCACCAGTAATATCTTTTTTGTGGTGTCTTTGTGTGTAAACATCATAAGTAAAAAAAGACTTCAGCGTTTAATATAGTAACATTATGAAACCTTTGAAAAAAAGAAAAGGTTAAGCAGAGTGAAAATCTTCCAGGAGATGGTTGACTGTTGGGATAACAGTGAAAACTTGTTTCCATCCACATTCTCTAGTTCTGATATAACTGATAATATACTTTAGATCCATGCTAACCTCTTTAGGAAGTGTCATTTTCTTTCTTTAAACAGTCACTTCTTGCCGTTGTCACACCTTAGCCATTCCCGTAGCTGCAAGAAGTGCCTCGTGGGATGCAGACTAGTTGCTTCGCAAGGTAAATTTAACCCACAAATTTGTACTGCAGTGCTAATGTTGAATTGTGGTCGTTATTGCTGGATCTGGCCTCTACAGCAACATTTCCATTAAGACTTCTCTTTACAACAAATCATCAAAGACACTTCTTCTTCCTCATCTCCAAAGTTAACTCAAAAGAGCATCAGTAATGAAACTTTTCTCTTAAGATCAGACTTCCTGACTCTGGCGTCCTCACTGGGCTTGATCAGGCCATGGAATTTGTCAAAGCAGCATGTGGCGAGCAAAGACCCGCTCTCTTCCCCCACAATGTATAAGGTCTTCCTCTCTTTGATTCAAATAGACACTTTGAGAGGGCACCTGGTGCTAACGTCAAAAGAATTGCACTTGATGCCACATCAAAAACCTCTGAAGATGACAAAAACATTCATTGCTTGAATGCGGCAAAAGCTTTAGCATCAAGCACTAAGGAATCCACTCGTGGATCAGACCTCTTGCTCAATATTGATAGCTGTACAGTTATCAAAAAGGAATGTGTTAGAATCTCAGTGTTACCTTTGATCCAAACCTCTCATTTAACAAGCCCCAGAAAGCAATATCCCTAAGAGCATATTTTCATCTCAGAAAATATCTCCAGAATCTGTAATTCTCTTTCTACCTTTCCTGATGTAGTGAGAATGACCGATGCTACTGTGGTGAAATACACCAAGGTGGTCCAAACTGCATAAAAATATACGTATTTAAGTATCTGAAGACAGAATATGTGTGCAGATATGAAAAATATGATCACACATGATCAGTCCTTAGTTTCAAATTGTCACTCAGTTTGTGCAACTGTTTTTGTCAAAAAATCTTTACAAGGGCACTGGCCAACAATAAATATTTGGTCTACCATCCAATAAACTTAAATAAAGTCTTTGTTTAGGGCTATGGGATTATTGTGTGCAGGTATCAAATGCAAACAGCTAAGAATAAGGACCAGGCCTTTCAAAAAATTTATCTGGCCCAACTTTTGATGACTTACCTTACCTCTGTCTGTAATAGCAGTCACTCTCTCTTTCCTTTCTTCACTCTTGCTAATTTACAGCTTCAATTTAGGCATTTAGCTGACACTCTAAAATAAAGTAATTACAGTGTGGGGTTCGCAAGTTGTTCAAGGTCATTGCTTCTGGCTGTTAACGTTCATAAACCACTGGCCCAGTTATAGGACGATCTCTGGCTTGACGATCACTATAACATTATTCAAGCATCTTCAGCAATATGTTAAATTAGCAGTAATGGACATTGATATCTTAAGTGGCTTAAATAAATAGGGCCCTCAATGTACATTTAAATACATACAGTATACAGTATGTGTGTTTAACCACAAGGCTTGTATGATTTCTGATGCTAGCTGCAGCCTCGGCAATGTCTTTAATGTTTTTCTTCTGGTGTTAACCTCTGAAGTCTAAGTCAGAAAGTCAGAGAGACTTTCACTTTGAACTCGTGCAGCAGTTAACGTCCAGGTCTCAAAGCATGAACTTATGTGTAGAGCATGATTTCTGACTAGTTTGCATTCTATTTTTCATCTGTAGCAATATGCCCACACCAGCAGACCCCTTGGCATTTAAATAGTCTGAAGGCACCCTTACCCTCAATCTTCTCAGTGAACTGTCAACTTCCATTAAAACATCAAGTAAGGAAGCTGTGGAAAAGAAAATGTCTGCCTTTTTAGATAAGCAGGTGAAATGATCTTAAGTGGAAATGCCTGCGATGACACTGTTGATCACAACCCACAATACTTAAGTGCTGGATAAAATGAGTGACATACTGACAGGTTTGTCTTGACGACAGTGGTGGAGAAAACCACGGGGTCACTTAAAGTTCCTTTGTGTAAGATTTAGGGGAATATATTGGTAGAATATGACAGAGAACAAAATTTATAATCCTAAATTTGTAATCATCTGAAAATAAGGGTCAGGATTTCATTCTTTTAGATGGGCTTTTCTTGTTTTCAGTAGCCACCCTTGGCTATCCATTGGAGGTCAGGGATATTCATCTGGTTGCAGTCTGCAACCTCACCAATAGTTGCCGCTAAATCCTTACTAGAGTTTTAAACCAAGCATTTTTCCACCCCAACTGCCTATTAGAAATGTGAACTGTGATGTTTGTGTGCAAGTTCAATTAAATCAGGAATCATCTACTAGGGATCGTAAAAATTCTGGCAAGAAGTTATTCACAATTTGCTCTGGATTAAAGTTCTTATTAGCTGGAAACAGTCAGTAGTGTGTAAGGTATAGTATATAGACAGAGTAATAAATGCAGAATGCACTGACTCCAATTAGTTCAGTCTTTACGAGTGCTACAATAGTCTGATATCAAGCAGAGTAGGGCAGGCCATTACTGCTCTATTATTCAAGCTCACAATACCTTCAGTTTTCTGCGGGAAAAAAATGTAATTGTACCTGAGCTGATCTCCAAGTCACCATCAACACAAAAGAGAGTGATTTTATACAGAAACAAGAACCAACTGAAAAAACAGACAAAAAAGCAACTGTTTTCATTGTCCTGGTAATGTGAAGGAAAGTGGGTGGGTTGGGACAATAAGCAGGGTGAAATGGAAGCTAACATATTAGCTTATGTAACTGATGAGAAACTCAGCAGAACATATTACATGCTGTTACATGCAGATTTACATATCGCTAAAGAGACTGCAAGAGAATGATTTAAAGGTACCTTTAAATCAATTTTAATCTAAATTTTGAAGTATAATGTATAATAAATGCACTTTCAATATGAGTGATAATCTCTCATGGCACAAAAATTTAGTGTGTCCACACAAACAAACACAGTTGGACAAATGTGAAACATTCAGTTAGTAGAATTCAGTTAGTTGTACATTTTGCCTTGTTTAAATTGTAGTCTCTGTTTAAAACCTTTTATATCTGTCTGTGTCCAACTTTCAATCAATCAGTCAGTGTCACCATGTTCCCAGGACTCAGCAGTTAATTTAAAGATGTCCTAATCTGACTGACTTACTGTGCTTGGTAATGTCAACAAGACCCATTTGAATTGGTCAACAAATTTAAAAGTGGAGCTGCCTCATACAAAATACGAGATCTACTACATTAAATAAAATTAAATTACTAAAACTACTTGATGGTTAGAGAAGCAGCACCGGATACACACAGTGAGCAAAGAGGGAGAGAGAGATGACAGGCAGGAAGAGAAAAACTGTTTTATCAACCATTTTAATTGTGGAATGGAGTTTATCCTCCTTTTTAGCCTGGCCTAGTTCTAAATGAAATTCACAGTATGCTCAGTGTTTACATAGGGTACAGAGGAGTAAATAGAACAAAGTTGATTGATCTATTTTAAGGAAAAAAGATGAAATAAAGACCAGAAAGCTTTTCTTAGTATTTCTTTGATTATACAGTCTGGGTTATTTTTGCTGACATTTTCAGTCTGGAGGTCATAGTTTACCACCTTATTTGTTTACTACTGCCTAAGTATAGAGGAATTGAAAGATTGAGAACTGTGAAGATTTGCTGCATGTGTAAGACTGCCATCTACTGAGAACTGTCTTCAAACTGGATGTGTGTTTGCAGCGAGAGGAACAGCGACGCTCCCTCAGCCAAACACATTTTCTTTTGTGCTCGACAGTCATGGCTGAGGGAAGATCCTGCTGTGAAGGGTAACGAGGTAATTGAATTTCAATTTGTTAAGAGCTCCTTTTCGCACTTCACCTCTAATCTGACCCGGGTCCCCCTCCCCGAGATAAAACGAGGCAGCTGCTTTGACTTTACCTCTGCTTTCAATTTCATTTTGCTTTCTTCTTCCTGTCTCATTGTTGAAAATTCACATTTTCATGCTTGTGAAGACTTCTCACTGGATACATCAACCTACTGTTTCAAAGAATAAAATTCAAACCTGTGGGGTGACACCCGCAAGCATGTTGCAATTCTGGCCACACCCCAAACAGTGATGCCCCAGCAGGTGTTTTGCCTTTGACAGCTGTAAAACATCAGTTGTGACATCACTGATTAGTGTGTGGCAGGAGGTGAAAAAGCTCAGAATTTTCTTTCCATGTTTCTTTCAGATTTTTCTGTAGGAAATGTCTTCAAAAATCCCTCTTCTGTTGTAGTCTGTGTGCTCTCAGTTTAACAGTCTACAGCTTGAACGGAACTGCGATAATGGCACAGACTCTGATCTCTCTGTATGTGAGCCGATCCAGGCCAGCGGTGCACAGTACATGAGGAGGAGGGCTGGTTGCTAGGTTGCATATTCCTTCAGTCACAAAGCTCTTTGATACCTGCGTCGCTGTATTCTCTCATAGACATGCACCCACACACATAGCTCAGGCCCGGCACTGACACGCACAAAAAGACCACAGAAACACACAGACATGCACCAGCAGGGAGGCTTGGTTATCTTAAAATCATGGCAATAACAGGTACCCCTCCACCCAGCAAATATCAAGGCAGCCTTTCCACTGGGGCGGCTAGACAGGAGCCGTCTAACCGCACTAACAAGGTGAGCAGACAGTGTGAGCTGTTGTGGCGGGTGTCTGTGCTCCTTCAGGAGGAACCGCCAGCAACTGGACTGGCACCGCTAATAAGGTGTCAGCGCTGCCCTGCCACTCGCTCTGAGAGCAACCATGCAACTCCCGCTGAAGGCTGCTGCTCCGACCAGGATGCAGTTATTAAAACTGAAACGGGTGATTTTTCTTTACATGCATACCTGCCTCATCAGCCAACATTAAATCAGAATGTAGGGGAGCAACAGAAAACAGCATCCCATTCTTACCAGGGATGCTTTGGATTATTTTCCTCAAATTGGAATGGATAGCAGCACGAGATGTTCTCCACGCAGTGGTAGTGAAGCATGGAAACATGACAGCTGTTCACCATCTCCACCCCAACAGACACAGGGAACAGGCTGTGAGGACTTAAGAGAAAGCTTCAGTCACTAGTACTTCTATTTGAAGAGTAGGTGAAGATACGTACAATCTACTTAAAACAACATTCACATGCTGGGCGAAACCATGTTGTAGGGGTTATCTGTCACTGATATTTTTTCTCCTAGATGTGAACTGATACTGTCATAGAATGACCAAAGTCTACAAAAAAAGAGACCAAATCCACAGCCCTTATTTTGTGAAAAATGCACATTTAAATTTAGCTGAAGCTTATATGAGAATTTACTTTCGCCTGGTTCCAGATCTGTGAATCATTGCCCATAGCTCAGTTTTGCTCAGTGATTCAACCAGACAGTTAGACTCCCCCCATTTGGAGAAACAATCTGAGATTGGTAGGCAGAATTAATGAGGACTCATCCTCCGACACAGCTAGGTAGCAAACCTAACTACATAAAAATAGAAAAACTGTCACAAAAATTGTGAAGAGCTTGGAAGCATCAGTGAGATCAATGCAGCTCTGTGGGTTGGTAGTCAGCTTCAAGGACTAACAACTCTCAACTTAGCTGCAAGCTAACATTAACTGCCACTACATGGAAATAACCTCACTTTCACAAGAATCTGCTTGTTAGAGTCAGACTCTGAAGAGAAATCAGCTGCCGTGAACATAATGTCAGGCGAAATTAATGATGTAAATGTCACTTCAATCAGATTATCAGGCCAGCTTTAATATCGTAGGTTAGCCAAACCATGTGCTTATTTACATCCAATTAGCATTCATTCTTTTACCATTGTTAGTCCTGTGTAGGTTTATAGTAGGTTCATTTTTTCCACAGAAACAAAGGGAGTGAGTTTGTACTGAAAAGCCTTCAACACTTGATAATGCAATTTTATACAATATGAGGACAGTCGATTGTGTCCTCTGTTTCTTAAGCAATCATGCTAGAAAAAGATCACTACGAATGAACAGGAGGCATGAATATAACAACCTTTGACTCTTTTATCTTATATCACATATGAGTATAATATTAAGATCTGAACCCATTCTTTGAGTCAAATGTTCAGTTGCACAGAGCATCCTTTGGCATAAGAACCAGAATGTTAAAGGCTACAGGAAAAAAAAAAAATCAAGTGAAAACAACTTTAACGTCTATTTCCGTAAGCTGTTAACATATTATCATAAAAAAGAGCACAATGAGGCTTCTGCTTCAGACAAGATGTGGGAGAAGGTAAAGAAGTGCATCCGGCTTGGGTGCTATCTTCTTTTTATTAGCCTCTGCTGCTGTGCCGTGGCTTATTTTGCAGCCTGCATTTTAATGAGAGAAAGGGAGGGAGGGGATGGCGGGAGTGGGGGGATTGTGTAACTCTGTGTTACATAACACAATGTGCAAGGCCTTCTCTCTTTCTCTCTCTATGTTCCTCAGACAGCGAGGCACACAGCAGAGCGGGTAGAAAGGAGAGGATGGAAAGCTTTGAAAGGGTGCTGGTGTTAATGAGGGCGATCTGAAGAGATGTGTGCCTCGCTGGAAAGTCATACCTCATTATGGCACTGTTTCTAATAACGCCGCTGATGAAGATAAGTTGTTTGGGAGGCGAGGGGACGCAGAGAGCCGACCCTGGCTTGTATGAGATTAAAACCCCACCATCAAGTGGCATTCAAGTGGGTTTGCTGGGTAATTAAAGTCGATAAAATGTTATTGCCTTCACCCTTGGCCCACCTTTGCAGGGTTGTCAGACTTTTCCTGGACAATGCTGAATGTACGGATTATATTTGTGTCTGGGCTTTGACACAGAACAAAAGCGCATATTTAGCTATATTTGCAGATTTATTTTTATTTTTATTTTTCTAACTTCCTTGCGCCATAATTTTTGGTTTAAAGCACAGAAGTATGTTCAAGTTTAATTTCTACTATGCTTTGGTATATAGTTTAGGTGTGTGTTAAAAGCTGATGAGAGACAGCAGCTTTGCCTGCATGTTTTGAATTCAGTATGTTGCCCTTATTGCATTAAAGTTCCTTAAGCAATCACAAATGTTCTCTTTCATTCTCACAGCACAGAATAATCCAACTTGTACAAAAGATAGAAAGACTTCTACATGATAAAAACATGATACAAAGTTTATTTCTGTATTAAATATGATCTACTGGAAAAAATACATACAGGAAGTAGAAAAACTGCAGCTCATTTGTGCTTATTTCAATTCACTTCTGACTCAAAAATGTATTTTTAACACACAAAACTAGGAGGCAGTTTGCACTCGCTGTTTGAAACAAACAATCATCAGTTCACGAGTAGTTGACTTTGACACAGAACGTCTCCTCCGTCTTCTCCTCCAGGTTGTTCACGTAAACCAGGATCTCCACTGAGCCGGGACTTTGGCTGGGGGCGAATCGCAGTCCGATGGTGTAACTCTCTCCCCCGCTGATCTGAACACAGTGAACACATTGCAACAATACTTCATGGGTGGGATTGTTATGATGTGATGGCACTAACGCTAAGAGGAAAACCCTTTCATGGCCATTAGTGACTTAGCAATGACAATATCGAAAACAAGTTTTCAGTTTTCTTTATCAATCTTTCAATGCATTTGGTTGAATTTTATTAAGTACCTGATTCTTTCCTTCCAGACAAAAAGCAGAGGAGTAATGGATAACATTAAAAGAATCAAAGGGATTTTTGTCATTGATACACTAAATACAAATCACAAAAATATGACCAAGTTTATCTTTAAGTTTACAGAATACAGGTTTCACAGATATGTCCATGAATTACAGCAGTCGCAGGGGTTTCGACAGATCTGAGTCATTTTGCCAGGCTAGATCTATCACACAAGAAACCAGCCTTTGGGCCTTCACAATGCCAATGTAGTCTGAGTAGAACAAGTGTTTCCTACCTGCTGCCCACAGAATGTCAAAAATAAATGTTCTCATAAAATAAAGATGCAGAATGATGTTAGAGAGCTTTGGGGTCTTTCTCAAAGCAGCTGCAAGGAATTTATTTCTTTTTGTGTGGATTCTGGCGGCCCCTGTGGACAAAAGTGGTAAGACAAACACCGCCTTGTCTCGGAAAGATCTGCCGACTCTTTGATCAGCAAGCGCTTTTGTTTAAGAGGCAAGTAAAAGACAGACTTCTTTTTTAAACAGCTGTTTGCGGGATGCACAGAGACGAGGTAATTTATCTATTTGTGTCAATGCATAATTTATAATTGTAATATGATTATGAAACAAAATAAACTTTGTTTTAGTCATATCACATTCACACATGAATTCCTGCAGTTAACAGATTAGTTGCTCAGTAATAGTAATTTTGTTGAGCTGAAGCTAAAGTAATCAACATTTCCCGGTCATGTTATGTCTACATAACAATAAGCCAACAGCGAGATACAGC
>JAQFJB010000002.1:4167688-4178843 GCA_029874875.1 Naso minor | reverse complement strand
TTCTAAGCCAGCTTATTCAACCTCTGCCTTGTGGCTCCTTTAGAAACTCTTTCCACTTGTGCCCCCTTGTCTACACTTACAGCCTTTCTGCACACGAACTCTGCTCATAAACTGTGAGCAGTTCAACCGAAAAGTAATTTTTCATTTTTAGACTGTTTCATTTAAAGGATGTTGAAAGGCCTGAAGAGAGAAAAGTGTCCAGGAGAAAGAAAAAAGTTAAATTTTGAGCAGAGTTTAACAAAAACACATTTTGTGCAGTAAAAAAATATATTTTTCTTTCTTAGATTCTTAGATCAGATTTATCTTTGGATCCCTTGGGAGAGCCCGACCCACAGTCTGGGAACCACTGATCCAAACCATTTTATTTGGAGGTAATAAAAGTGAGCTTACTCGAAATGTTGGTACAAACATTGCAAGGCCAAACTGTGGACACAACTACTTTAAACAAACAAAGTCAAAGTTGAATTTGGACGTCAGTCTGTGAACTGAGGTGGATCTTCACAACTGTCACTTGATTTTCCAAATGGATTGGACTATGGAGAATGGTTTCAGACTGCATAAGTGCTTAGGAACATGAACAACACAGTTATTTCATTTTAATGGATAGCAAATTGTAGCTGTAATAAGAAAGAAAAGGAGGTCTTCTTTAAAGCAGCATGAGGTAGGTCGTGCATTTGAAGTTAATTTCTGCCAACAAGGGCAACTAATTTATTCATTAGTTCATCTGTACTTTCTCTCTTGTTTACTCCGTGTGTGTGTGTGTGTGAGAGAGAGAGAGAGAGACAGAGAGAGAGACAGAGAGAGAGAGAGAGAGAAACCCTCAAACAATACTTTTCATGTGTCATTAGACACTTAGAGAATACCTACACTCTAACTTCTCTATTAGTGAAATGCAGAACAGGGCCTGAGGCAGTTCAGCTTAAATAACATATACAGCTTTTTCAAAAAACAGCCTTTGAGTTTTATTTAAAAATTCACCAGACAGTATGATGACGATGAAGCACGCTGCACACTAGGATATAAAAGTTGGTTTCAATCCGACTACTGAAACCCCTGAGGACATGCTGGATGTGCTTTGAAGTTTGCTGCATTAGAATAGCCCTCAGGATCGGTGCAAATCAACACAAATGTGTTCATACATACGGTATACAGTAATTAAATATGGCTGCATATGATAGTTAATGCATACACGTATGCTAACATATGTGAACATATTGGAATTGCAAATCCTCTCAAGCATCATCATACCCTACATATTCTTATTAAACTTGATTTACATGATATAATGATGCATAATAGTTGACTTGAGTTTAGGGATGAAGGACTACATGACCTGCAACTAAAGCGTAAGATATGAGTTACTCCGACATACATGTATACTCAAATACTATAGTACTAAGAACATATATTGACTATTTCATGCAACACTTTGAGACAAAACTATTCTAAACCAGAGGCAAGTAGGCAATACGGCCGAAGGATGGCAATTTCAGTCAGTGAGTGAGTCTGTCTGTCTGACATTTTGCATCACATTTGTTTCATATACTCAAACTAATATGGGACGGATTGTTGTATTGTCGGAAACTTTACTGTGGATAGTCATGGTCCCCAGAGGATAATTTGGTAACACTTTATGATAACCACACACTTTTAGGCATTAGTTAGGCATTGGTTAAGCATTAATAAATACTGAATTCATCATTAATTAAGCATTAATAAACACTGAATTATCATTTATAAAGCATTTTTCCTACATGAAAAGTCCTTAGGGTTAGGGTTACAGTTAGGGGTTAAGAGTGGAGGTAACCTTAACTTTAACCCTGACCAAAAACCCTAAGGAGTTCTCATGTAGGAACAATGGTTTATAAATGATGACTCCAGTATTTATTAAGGCTTAACTAATGATGAATTCAGTATTTGTTCATACTTAACTAATGCCTAAAAGTGTGTAGTTATCATAAAGTGTTACCGATAATTTTCATTACTTTGGTGAACTCCTGATCTTATTTTCTGTAAGATTGCGAGTAACTGTAACTTTTCTAACTGTAAATGTTCAACATTTTTGTCCATAACAGTCCAAGTTATCCCATAGACTGAATGACTCTGCTGTGAATATTCATGCCTCCAGAGCATGAGTGTGTATGTTAAAGCTGACACACTGTCTTTCCCACTATGCAAAAAACAGGTCAGATTTTTTCCACTTGTGCAAAAAAAAACCAAACAAACCAAAAACCAAAAAAATCCAAACAAAAAAAAAAAATCCAAAGGGGTTTTCGCCAGTAAATTTATTTAAGTTAAGCCACTGAGATAAAGATTACACATCAGGAATGACCTCACTGTCTTTACTCCTCTCCCTCCGTCAGAACAACCTCTCCAACCTCACTACATACCTACCAGAAGAAACTTTAGAGTTAACACTGGTAGAAATTTAAGACAAAGTAAAAATCATTGTGTTTGTTGTTCGCATTTACAAACACCTTTATATTATGTGGTTCAGCACTGCAGTCTCTGCTGCATTTAGAGCTTTGTAGTCTTCTTGTCTGTTGTCGTGTTTTTAGTTGCATGCCTCTACAACAAAGTAATCAGACGGTAATTGAATGTTATAAGACGACACTGTGGAATACTGTGTTTACTATAATGACATAAATGAGATAGTTGTACAAAGATAGTTATCATGGTTTTCTTTCAGTTCAGGGCTCTGTGGGAATGTTTTTAAGTAACCAACTGATTAATCACAGTGTTCTGATGTTGAGAATAGAGGCTGGGGAACTCCAACATTGTTAAAACACACACAAAGCCATCTATAAACTGATCATGGTTTAGCCTGTATGAAAGTGTTTCCTCTGAGTTTGGAGATGGACTTGATTGGTCTGCCCACAGCTGTGACCTCAACCCAATCCAACACATTTGGGATGAACTGGAACATCAACTGTGAACCAGGCCGTGTCGCCCACATCGACCCTCAGTTTTCTCAAGGGGAGGAGGCTGCGGTAGCAGCAGATTAACAATGTTCAGGTGTCCTTCTACTTAAAGCTTTAGTGTATCATTATACATATAAATGAGGGATTTATTCCACTCCAGCAGTTTGTGTAATTATTGCTTACATTCATTTATACAAATAGACACAGTGCTAGTAAATCCATTTAATGGCACAATACAAGAAAAAAAGGGTCCTTAGTAATGAACAGGACCTTCATTATAACTGCCTAATAGATTTAAATATTTAATCAGGAGTAATGAACTATGCTCTGAAGTTAACTTTGATCATTTTGGTCACTTATTCACAAATCTAGAAGATCATTTCTGCCAAACAGCAGCTGTCCAAATGCTTGATGGGTCAGATTTGTGGGCTCATGCTGACCTGGAGGAGTGGCCCATATCTGACTGTGTTGATGTGTGCTGACTGACAACAGTGCCAAAGCTGGCATCCTGACAGCTCTGCTGTTGGGGCTTGTCAGTTTTAGCGGGACACAGATTTGATCCAGACCCGACCTCTTTGACCTCTTGACAGGATTTTTGCTCAGAGCAGCAGTGCTGACACTGACACAAGAATACGCACACACACACACACACACACACACTTGGCAGACTGGCAAATATTTCATCACCCTGTGCAATGGGAGAGCTTCAGGGTACTGTACTCTACACGAAACAACAGGATTATTGCGAGGTACTGCAGGTTTGCACGCAGTGATGGATATCTTTTTTTAGCAGCATAAATGCCACTAATGTAAGCTTAGATTTAAGATCATGTCTGCAGAGATGGAGCAGAAACTTCAGTCTGAATGGATTCATAAGGAGCAGAAGTTAATTTCAGTGACAGCTGCAGCATACAGGGGCTGCAGAGCACATTACGTCACTGGAGATAAAGAGTGCAACGCCTTATCCGAAATATATCAGAGCAAGCACATTTGTATTGTTCCTCCCTCCTCTAAACTTCTTCCATATTAGAAACGGTTGAGTGAGTGCATTAAATGGGAAAATAACTCCAGAGTAATACTATATAGGCACGGTTCATTTAAAGTAGATTAGCCAGACGTGTCACGCTGTCCTCCAATCAGGGATAGTTTAACTCTCCAGCCTGACATTTGCCTGTTAGAGAAGATAAACAATGTTCAGTAAGATAAAAGTGATTTCCAGCATATAATTTTGCTTGACAATCATGTCTGGCTAGGGTAACTTTTTAAATAGTTGACACTTCAAAGCGTTCTTTGTGTCTGAGCTGCGACTGCGTGGGAAAGGAGAGGAGGGAGGAGGCGGTGCACTGCCACTCTGTAGAGACTTGTCTGCAAGCATGTGTGTACACTAGATGTTGTGAGACTAAGTGATGTACCAGAAGGTTAACCTGACTAAACTCCAAATGAAAAGCTTCATACTACACACTGAGTTTAGGTGGCTTTATCTTCTTCCCCTCTTCTAAATCCAACAATCAATTTTTATACCCTGAGATGCTAAAAACATTTAAAATGGACTGTGTTAAAGCTCTTATCATTGCAGAAAAACATTCTGTACATCCACCGTGTATCTTAAATCCATAGCTTACTATAATTCCAGCCTGGAGACTAACAGCCGAGGGACTGAGAAGCAGAAAACTACAGAAGGAGATAAAGATGGTCCAACGCACAGAAAATATTGCACCCAGCATAAGTAGAACACTCTGTACCTTGATAGTCTTGGCAGCGACAATATTGGACAGATTCTTCTTGGCCACCTGAGAACCTTTTCCTGTAGGTAGGAAGCTCGGTCCCTGTGAGGATTTGTTTAGAAAGAGAGCTGTTATCAAAAATAATCATCTACTAAAACAGCAAATAGCCGCAAAGAAAATATTACATCTGCACACTAGGAAAGACAACTGTGATCACCGACTGAACATCATAAGAAGCACAATAGAACCGCAGGGTGTAAAACCCTCCATGGTTTACAGGAGATAAGAGCACAGCCTAAATAAATGACATTTATTTTGAACTTTCCTTCTGGCATCACATTAATTGTCGAGCCTGAGTGGCCATCGCACGTGTATGACAGCCCATAAAAATAGATCATTTATGGTGAATAATAAGGATGCACCATATGGAGTTTGTTTGTTTTTTCAGCCAATACAGATAACCAAGAACTGCCTGCTTTCAAAGGTCATTACTAAAAAGATAACTAATAACTAATAATTTTATACATTAGAAAGAAAAGCAGCAGGAGCACATCTTGTGTCAATCAAACCACCGGTGCTCATAGAGGGGAATACTTCATAAAAAAATAAAAAATAAAAATGGGAGGGGGGACTTCTAACCAAAATATGTAATTTAAGGTATTTATTTTTTAAAAAGAAGTTCATATCCTGTAGTTTACATACACCTAACGGTAAGAAAGGCAGGATGTTGTCATTATTTCCCTTTTCTTTCTGTGTATTGGAACATTGCAACCTAGTTTTAAAGGTGCATAACCTCATCAACTATATCAGTGTGTACGTTATGTTAATTAATGCACGGTAAAAATTATAGCTGATGAATGGCTGATGATATAAATTTCTTATTAACAACCAATAATTTACCGGCGCCAATAAATATCATGCACCCTGAGCTGTTCATCCTTGAGGTGTAGTAACATTCGTATCAATTAGATTTGAACTTTTACCACAGCTCCTCCTCTTATTCCAATGGTGTTCTCATAACAAAAGCTCATCTTTCAACCACCAATTTTAAAAGATCTTTTAAAAATGGAACCAACAAGAAAAACTTTCACCGGAGTGACTGTCATTTTTCATCTGTGGTGATAGAGATACGCAGCGTCACAGAATGAATCCAACCTTTTTCGAGGTTTCAGGCAGAACATCTGTGACTGCTGTCATATAATCCCTTTTTCCAGAAATACTGGATCCTTCCGTAACAAACATTTCTAAAACTGTGGTTGAGGCTGTGGCTAGGATGCGCTCTGATATCTCAACAGCCAAGGAAGAACTGACCAGGGTGCGCGCGGACATCACCACAACTCGAGAGGAAGTGGTGAGGGCACGAGCGGACACAACCCCAGCTGAAAGGGATGAATAAAAGAGAAAGGCACGGGCACGCACACCATCTTTCATCTACTGCACTGCAATCGACCGGAGGTGTTGGACCCAAAGAATACAGGAGAGAGGAAAGTCGTTAAACAACGAAAGAGACTGAGACATCACTGGAGATGGACAGATTTGGACACGTGTGCAGTATTATAAAATGAATGATGAAATCGAGGTATGAAATGAATGAGTGAATCTATGTATTTTGTGGGAAATAGGGGCGGGACTCTGATAAGCCATTAGCTTCTCCTGTACCCTTTTCGGCCATGTGCTGTATTGTAAAAGTGAAATTGTGTGAGGTGAAGTCTGATTATATGAACATGCCCGAAATTAAAAAAAATAATAATAATAAAAAGAAAATCAAGTTATACAGCAAACAACACCCATACCCAATAAACCTAATGCTGAAGGAGACTTGAGGAAACAGTGGTGATGGTGTTGAGTAATAAAAAAATTTAATTAATGTTATGTTCCAACAATTTGGTCTGATCTCTTGAACAGAAAAGGTCATCCTGTATGGTTATGTCATCAGTGATGCTCTGATGCCAGTTTTTATCTGACTGAAAAGACTTTAACTTGAAAAGAGTCTCTTAGCAGTACAGTCTGTGATGGGCAGCATGATAAGGCCTCAAGGAAACACGTTATTTTAGAAACATTGTGACAGGAACATGCAGTGAGCAACTCCACCTGAAATTTCCAATGAAATGATTAAATGTAAACATATACTGTTGGTATGGATACCAGTCTATCTGAGTTACTATTTAAATTGTATATATCTTGATGTTTGCACAAATGTATAATTTTAACCATGTTTGTCATACTGGGCTTGACTGTAATAGCGTTATGTCCTCTGTTGTTGTCCTTGTTATGGACCTCAGGAAGATTAGCGGTCACCTAGGGCCTAGGCATCAGCTAATGAGGATCCATCTCATAAACAATAAACAATAAACCTCCAGAAGCGATATTGAGCTGTCACTTCAGCTGCTCAGCATCTTTCGCAGTGATGGGACAGAATGTGCTGACTGATGACCGTCTGTATAAATGACATAAAGTTCAGAGGAACTACATGTCTAGAAGTAAATGTGTCAGAAATGTTCATCAGTTGAAAATAGGCATGTTACCCTTCATGTTGGGGCTCACTCAGAACCGTGTGGACAAAGTGAAAGACCATTCTTTTGTCTGTCAATGACAGCTGGTAGCCAACAGAGGGATCAACAGGTTCAGTAGAGGATATTGATAACTTCCTGGCCTCCACCCGGGCAGAGCTCAAGTTAAAGATGATGAAGCCTGACACACAGCAGTGTCTGTGCCATGAAGACAAAACACCACAACCTCAGTGTCAGCAAGTTGATGACCACTTCATGGATCAGTCTTCTAGTTCTTCCTCCTGTCAATCCCAGGCCTTTTCCCTGAGACTGAGAAGGACAGCACCAACTCCCCATAACTTTGCCTTATCAGCCTCCTCCACTTCCCCTCTCAAGGACGTCTCCAACATGCTGACATCAGTCATTATATTACTGCTCATGATGTAAATGGCTCCTGCTATAGTTGCTACAGTGGCACAGCTCAAATCATTGCAGTTAAAATGTTTTTTTTTTATAGGAGAGAAGATGCCTCACTTCCAAGACCCCCATCCTGCCTCCTCTCTCTAATGGTAAGTGTAGACCAACTCCTCTTTCTGTCAGAGTAAACAAAGTGTACTCAACTAACTCTGCCAACTTATTAACTACTCATCACTCAACTTTAAATTAGCAGAAAATGTTTTTGACACATTAAATTTAGCCTCATTAACTGTGCAGTCCTTGGCAGGCAAATTATTCCTAATGATTTAATTATCAAAGACATCTTTGATTTGATGTTTTTTTAACTTACACTTTGAACTTTATGTTTACCGGGTAAAGTTAAACAAATTTTCACTTATGACAAAATGTTTTCTTTTGAATTCTACTAATTAGGAATCCAGAACTTTGTAAACTTAAACATGAACATCTTCATCTCTACTTTGACTCTATTTCATCTTATCCCCTGCCTTCTCATCAGCTTATTGCTTCTATGAGACAGTTCCGTCCAGAAGTATTACTTGCAAATACCCAGCACTTCACCGGAAAGCTACTTACAATATAAAATGTATATACAAAGAGAAAAACTCTTAATCGAGCATGCCCCGTCAATTCAAGTCCAGGTGACCGTCAGTCTTGATTGTGCACTTTGCAGCATCATTGTGAAAGTTATTTTTTTTTCCGTTGTCAAAATTCCTTTAACCACTGACCTTCATGTGTTAGACGAGGTTAGAAAATCTCTTTAAAAGCAGCTCAGTCTCTTTGCTTTACTGGCTGCTGGAAGATGAATGCAGTAAGTTTATCTTTTCCCTGCTCATCTCAGCCTGTGGAATGGTCTCAAGGATGGCAGCAATGGGTCCTTGTAGTAGTAGTAACATTTTATCAAATAAATAAAATATCCAAGAGAGGCCAGGTCCCAAAGTAAGTGAATAGTTTGTAGAGTCCTATTACAATTTCCTTCAGTGGGCACTTCTTTGATAGGGTCTGTTTAGAAAGGAGGTGAGGATCTCATTGAGTCAACATCTCCCAACTTCAGTTTTGCTCAAGTACTTTAGAAAGGATGTGGAGTTGCCGTCTTGTTTAATATTTCTTGTATGAGCAGATGTGTTACGGAAAATTAGTTTCTTTCCAAGTGTTTGCTCTTCTGTTGAATTTCTCAAGCTAAACTGCATTCTTAAATTTCTTCACCTGACATTCTTAAAAGTTCGTAAAAATACTTGATTTAAATTTCGTTTAACACGATTTTTACCACACTTGGAAGTAGGGAAACTAGTTCGCACATCTATTTCTTAAGACAGGAGCATAGAAGAAGGAAGAGCACTTTCAAAAGATAATGTAAACTCCCGCACACTGTCTACACCTTCATCAGGCAAACCCTTCTGCCAGACGAAGGTGAACACGGACACGACGTGGTTAAGTTTTCCAATGTTTCTTGGACCTCCACAAGAGATACAGAGCAGAAATGATGATTATGCTGGCTATAGTTCATGACAAGAAATAGCAAGCCCCCCTTCCTCCTGATGCTAACGTTACTAGCTAACGCCAGCGGATGACTTTATTCACCCGGACACGATGTCATTAAGTTTTCTAGCCTGTTTAGGACCTCCACAACTGGTATAGTGCAGCAAAAATGTTTGCCGACTGTAGTTAATGACAGAAAATGCCAAGCACCCCCTCCTCAAATGAGCTAGCGTTAAGTTAAAACAAACTCAACTCCGACTTGTTCATGATGCTTTTGTTTTGTTTTACAAAACTACGCTGTGAAAGGGGAGGGAAGAGGGCGACACGTCTGCTGTGTTCAGTTTATGTGCATGTATTTATGGGAGGCATGCGACTGAATGGAGTAACGCAGCAAATAGCGGGATTCGGTTGAGAGAAAAATGCGTTGTGTGTCTGAGTGTAGAACTGCAGCAGATAGAATGTACACTGACAAACAATGTCATGCGTTTGGTGGCTGTGAGAAATAAAAACATTTTGTGTCACTCAGTTCAGTTGTTATTCTCTTGTGCTGCTCTATACTGTCACGCATTGCAGATTCAAGGGCTACGCTCCAGTCAGGAGTGCTGTTAAATGAGTGGCATGCGACTACTAGTGGTGAAAGCCGGTATTACCAGTAAGGTCCGGTATTGAGCTTAATGTAAAACCGGTTTAGAAATGTTTACACTGGCCCAAGCCTACACCTAATAAATCAAACTCTCACCGAAGTCAGTCTGGAGAAGAGCAGGAAACATTTTCCATAAAGAAAAGCCTTCAGTGTTGATCTTTGCTCTCCTGGCAAAGAACAAACATTCTCCAGTTCTGATACAGCTGATGCTAGCAGCAGCATCTACTCTAACTATGTCCGTGTACGCCATTGTTGTTTTCTGAGTGTCGCACATATACACCACGCCCGTAGTTCAAGCTAGTACTTCCTCGAAGAATGCTGATTGGTCCGCTCGCTAGTCTAACGGCTAGAAACGGATAGCTTTGTGCCTGGCAAGATTGATTTGCGTGATTTTGCGATTCCAGCTGCCTTGTAAGGTTACTGAAAAGGGACAGAAATTTCCTCCACCAACAATTTAAAGCTGGTGCTCACCTTACCTTGTAACATTCAAAACTTTGAACAGACATTTTGCTCTGGTCCTGGAAATTGAAACATCCACTATCATGAGAATACATTACATATTAAAGGACTTGTGCCTTTGCAAGATTCAGAAAAAGTTTTTCATGCATCTTCAGCATCTTCAGTTGGCTTGACTAGTGTAATATTGGCTTTACAGATCTCAGATCAGACAGCTTCAGCTTTTTCGACACAAGGGGAGTTAACATTATTCTAGTTCTCAGATACTTCCTGTAAGTTCCTGTGTGTCAGGAAATTTATTTTGAAATACTATTGTTAGTTTGCTGTGTTGTTTAGGGCCAAAATGCATTTCTGATCTGATGCTCTGATGTCCCCAGAGTTAGAACTAAACTTGAGAATAAAGAACTGGGATTCAGTTTTTATGCACCACAAACTGTATCTGCTGAGTAAATCAGGACTTTTCTTTTTGACAATTTATCCAGATCTTGCCCTGCACTGCAGTTTTGGTTTTTTTTGTTTGTTTTTTTTAACTCACCTTTTAAATTTTCTATTTTACTTTGTTGAAAAGCGTTTTAAATCCTAATGCTTTCTTTTCTCTCTTTTTTTCTTTTTCACATTGTCTTTGGCTGTTTCTGAAACTGCATATTATACTAGCAGTACATTCTGATTTAGCCAACAGCTTATATGTGGTATGCTGTGTGTAAACACAAACAAAGTCTGCTGTATGCCAAAAAATTCCCGATGTATACTGATTTGGAAGAAATCCCCAGTATGAATCTGACCAGTCTACCTCCTCTACTGTTTCCCACAATGCAATGCACTGCAATGTCACAACCAAAACCTGACCAGGCATTTGCTGATAAAGTTTACTGGGGAAAAAAAAAAAAAAAAAATCTTGCCATTGCTGTAAGTTTGTGCGAAAAGCATTCTGGGTAACCTGCCTGTGTACAGTGTGAGCAGACGCCACACTGACTGTGCCTTAACTAC
>JAQFJB010000002.1:4126942-4143311 GCA_029874875.1 Naso minor | reverse complement strand
TTTTTCTAATAAAGCCTAATTCTGATGAATTCCCAACAGGGTGAAGTACAGACATGATTAATAGCATGCATGGCTGAAAAAAATTAAAAAAGAGAGCGAGAGCAGGACTGCATTGCTTTTGAAATATAATGGATTAGGGGGTGTACTAAGAAACATCATGGTTCACATGGTATATGTACAATAATGGACATCTCGAAGCACTTATTCCAACAATACAACAACAGAGTCATGCTATACTTGGCACTCTGCTGCTCTGGCCTTCTCTTTCAAACAGAAATGCTTTTTTTATTCCCCAATTAATTTCTCTCATTCCACCCTCTAATTTTCTGAGTGCTATTAATTTACTCTCCGCGAAACTTAACATTTCCTGTGAATGTTTCAAAATAAAATCCTAGCAGGAAAGGATTGAATTAAGCCCTCAATTCCCGCAAATTCAAAGCAACTTCAAACAGCGAATGACAACAATTATTGCAGTACTAAATACGAAATGTAAACAGTGCTGAATGCATCAACACAAGCAAACATGGAGGGGGGTTTGAAATGACCAGCTTGGAGAACAAATGACATGACAAGAATTGAAGATCGAATAAAAAAGAATTTTGTCACTTAAATATAATAGAAAACAAGTGAGATTAGAAACAAAGTAATGTGTCTTTTATAAGCCTATTTCAAATAAAGCTAACAGTTAAGCTAAGGGGTCAATATTTAAGGATTTACTGTACACATTAAGCTGGACATCAATATCATTTATTTATGCCTAAATTAAATCGGCACAATTTTCTAAATGGACAGGATTCTCACAACAAGTAGAAATTTCAGCCTCACTGAAAAAGCTTTTTACTGCTTTAGCTACTCCTCCTGTCACGCTGCCACACACTTTTCTTTTGTCTCACACTCCGCATCATTGACCACTTCCAAGCAACCTTTCTTCACCTCTCAAGCTGAAATCCAGGGACTGTATCTGAACAGCGTTGACACAGAAAAACAGTCTGCCTCTCAGCCTGGCCAGCGTGCACTTCTGAGTCCATCCAGTGGGGATTTGGGAGTACTAAAAAACCCACAGAGAAGCCATGTAATCCTCCTGTTGAACTTGAAAATCACAAGAATTGGAGTTACAAGGTTCTCACATGATGTCCATGATATACTCTACCTGTCTGCGTCTCATCTCTGCCACGTTTCCTCATCACACAACCTGTCCACGCTCGGCTACACCTGCCTGTCTATATGTCTGCGTGTATGCATGAGCGCGTGCCTTCTTGGCATGTGTGAGTGATTTGATATGCACACATGCTTCTGTGCGCCCGTTCTTCCCATTAAATCTCCGTCAGAGTCCTCATTCAGCAAATCCATCTTTCATACTAGGAGTAACTTCTGACACCCCCACCCCACCCTGCAAAGGAACACATTAATGACCAAACTTCACATCCTTTACCACCCACCAAATAAGAGCGCTGATTTATTATAGTTTGATGACAGACAAAGATGCAAGATGCAGAGGATATAGGGGGTCGTAAGAGAAGAAAACAAATGACCAGATGGAGGGCTGAAGGGAGAATGTGTGACAGAAAGGTAAGAGGTAGGAGGATGAATAAGAGAAAACAGGAAGACAGTAATAAAGAACGAAAAGAGAAGTGTGAAAGGCAGCGACAGATGGAAGCAGAAACAAAGAAAAGTGCTTGCGAGTCCTCCCTCCCCAAATTGATTCTGACTGTCGGCCAGGGCGCCTGATGGATATCTGGGCCTTGATTGGAATTTACATGCCAGACGCAGCCCTCCTCCTTCCATTCCGAGCACACCCAATAACCCACTGCGCTTTCATCCTGCTTTGAGTGATAAGTGAGTGCTGGCACATTTAGCTCCAACAATGGCGCTCTGCAGAGTTTCTAAAACCCGGAGAATGATGCATTGTTTATGAGAAGGGGTATCGTTTCAACAGTTGATTAATGGTGAGCGAGCTATCGTCAGCTGCCGTTGCACTGTGGGGGCACGCCAGGCCCAAATTGGATGAGTGCAAAGGAAGAGGAAAGGTGCTTTGTTGCTAGACAGAGCGGAACTATCACATCAAGATATTTCGTTTGGGCACAGTGTTTACTTTGCCAGCCCGCACACCTCCAGAAAATGGGAACTTTCAACAGCAGCAGCAGCAGCAGCCTGGGGATTCACTGTCATTTCCCAACTCTACACATCAATAAAAGTAAACAGATGACATGACTTCATAATCTGAGGCTCCAAATGGAATATGACCCGAATATAAAACACTCTTGTAAATATTTCAGAGGTAGAGGAAGATTTGGGTGATATTGAAACTGGATTTTTCCTTTGGAATCTAATACAAACACAAGTTCTTCTTGTGGGCTTTTCTCACATTTATCTTGATGTTTTGGTAATGTAGCTACTCAGCCATTCGCAACAGCCATCTCATCCCTTGCATCCCATCACTCTCAACCCTCCTCTGTGTCCCAATGGGGCAGAAATAGATTCAGTCTATTTGATTTGTGAGTTTCACCATGGGGGTATGCGCTAACAGCAACTCAGAGTGAGACAGCTATCTGCCTGGTCAGATGAATTCTTGCCAAATACTCCACTCAGAACTCCATGCAAGTGGAATAACCACACAGCATTTCATGCTACGTCACCAGGCCCTAGTATTGTACCAAGCTACACAGGCATCTATCAGTTACAATCAGCAGGATACAGGTTAAATACTCAAATTATATATATTTATATATTTATAGCAATTTTACATGGCATATCTCCACTCAAGGAAAAAAAAAGGAGTGCAGAGGAGTGATAGAAAGCGTTCTGACTGGAAACATCACACATCGGCATTGTTTGTGCACAGCTCAGTACAGGATAGTGTTGCATCATTGGTACCCATCTAGCGAGCAGAGGTGATATCAGTGCAGTAAAGTGCCTGCGCAGCACCTAAAGGATGCTGAGAGATAATCACCACCCCGCCACCACCTGTTCACTCTGCTGCCACCTGGCAAGAGATACAAAGGTATCTGCTGCTGATTCTACAGACTAAAGGGCATGGCATGTTTCTCCTCAGTCTGTGGGACTTCTTGACTGAAAGAGAGCTATTATGTTTTTCCATCTTTCCTGACCTATTGACGCTGTTACAATATCGGGTAGTCCTGTTAAATGATGCCATAGTGTCACATAATGAGGTACATGCATCTGGAAGTGAGCCCTGCAGGCTGTTTCGGTTGGCTCTGCTTGCTGTGTCTCAGGAGGTTTTTTTGATTCAGTTGTTACACTGATGTCAATGTGTGCTGGACTTCCCTATACGGGCAAGCGCGGGCATGTCAGCTCTGTCCACACAGTGCTGTGCCTGCCCCCTCCCCCACTTAGCTCAGACACTGCTGCACTCTGTTCTCTGTTTCAAGGATTACTGCTAGTTGTTCGATATGACTCCAATAAAGTGTTTTTCCAGGTGAATGAAGGAAAGTTAACTTTGTTTAGCTTTCCTAAAGAGGCAAGCACCAGACAGCAGTTGATAGTAAGCACTCCTGAATTTTGATGAGCAACGTCGTAATTCAGCAATGCAAAAAACATCAAATAAAGAGGTACAACACACCTATGTTGCCTGTGCGAATGTGCAGCCGGCCTCTAACAATGGTGCGGACTGTCACGGGGCTGAAGGTTGACTGCTGGCCCAAATCTGTGCTCGTCAGCAGGGTGTCATCTCCCACATAATCGGTCGTTAGCACCTCCACCTCATGAAGGGCCTGCACTGCCGCTTTTCCCTGGCGCAACATGTACTGTGGATGTTAAATAGGAAATGACAGCTGTATTTATTTTCAATATAAATTTAACACAAATGACAGAACAGATCAGGAGGGGGGATATACTAAAGGAAAAGCAGAGAAGCAAGAAAATGAAAGAACATTTATGCAAGGAATGATTGGGAGTTTGACTTATTGCTTAATATAAACAGGGTCAAGTTCAAAACAGCTCTGCCCCATTCTAAACTACTCCCTTAATTTCTCCCATTAAATGCTTTACAAATTTTAGTTGCAAAACAAATAAATTCCACATCAAGGTTAGCAAACGAGTTTCTGGCCAATCAATAGATAGCAGAGTTGAAAAGACCAAAATTAAGAAGCCTTTAATCTGTGCTTTGCTTTTCATTAGAGGTTAAAATAGAATATTTCTCTTGGTCTAATCCTTAAACACAGTATGTACAGGAGGAAACTTCAGCCACACTCTGGTGCATTTTTTCTCTCTACAAACGCCCTTTCCTCTTACTTACTTAATAAATCACTTTTTTAAAAACAGCCACAACGTTTGCATATCTCGTGTTATGTTCTCCGGAATAAGACAATTTGTGCTTGTTCCAGTTGACAGAGTTAAACCATTTATAAGAACTGTTATGACATGCCTGTTTTGTGTTTTCCAGGAAACCTGGATGATATGCATTACAGTGAAGTGTTTTTGTATTTGACATTCTATTATCCAGCAGTTTCCTCTTCAATGCCTGGTTCATTCTATTAAAAGCATTAAAACAATTTGCAAACGCTGCATGAACGTATGACAGATGCATTGCGTTGCAATGACGGTTTGTCATATGTTTACGATGCATCTGTAAACAGAATGTGTTTTTTGGTTTTTTGATGCTTTACACTCCTTGTGATAAACACAAGCTGAATAGAAATCAGAGTATTGTTGTAATACTGCAAATTATAATCACAAATGATCCCTTTCTTCTTGATAGATGTGAATCAGTCTTTTACCTTGAGCTCGATGGCAGTAGAACCTATGAGAAGCAATGAGTCACTGTCCCAGATGTCGATGTGCATGGTGTGGAGGGCCAGATAACGCAGGAACCAGCGCTTCTCTCCTGGCTTCAGAAAATCCTCATCTACTCTGAACTGCACCTGCAGCCCTGGAGAGCCTGGACAAGAAGAGAGAACACATAGGCATGGAGAGAAAAACTTCTTGCAAGTGGCAACCTCCACATGGAAATGCCAAAAAAACTGTAGTTTTTTGAATGGCCGCTTGAGGCTGGCTCCAAGAGCAGGTCAGTCCTTGTAGGGACCCATATCAAAATTTTCAACTTTTAAGCAGAAATAAGTATGTTTACAGCGTGGAATAAAAAACAGCTTTGGTCTCTATGGCTCATTTCCCCCTTCATGACAACCGTCCAGGGGGAATGTCTTACCACAACTCACTAATTCAAATTATTTTAAGGCTTAAAGTTATGCAAAATTAAGACCGTGACCACTTTGACTCATAGCAGCCTCTAGCTGTCTGTTGGGCGTCACACAGTCATCAGTAGCAAAACGAATCTTCCCCAGTTAAAGTCACTTCTGGCTTCAAAAAAAACAAGATGGTGACAACTATAATGCCAAACCCAAGGCTTCCGAATGTTTTCCATAAACAACTGATTGACGTCACGGGGGCTCAATTCACTATTTAATTTACTGTCAGTGGTTTCTTGCTGTGTTACTGCCACCAACTGTCTGTCAGAGGCATTCCATTAAACTGCTTGGCTGTTAGGCCCATCGCCTCATGTCCTCATGTGAAAAAGTTGCAAACAAAATGAGGGAAATTCACAAAAACACTGCTAAATGGCACTACAATGGCTACAAAATGGACAATGTTCCTATAATTTGTACTTATAATCAGAGCAGATTCAGGGCTGATAAAAGAATTCATTGCAGCCTTTGCTGGATGTCATCTTGGTTATTTTTTTTCTTAGGAAGGACTTGGAAGTCAGTCTTACAAGTCAGGGGTGTGTAGTGTGACAAAACAGAAACTGTTGGAATTTTCACATCTATAGGAAAGTGCTTCTCTAAATCACCCATTTGTATGAAAGACTCCATCAATGCACTGGCAAATTAACACCACAAAAACACTCTGCAGTGCCAGAAACCGAGCCAATGCGTTTAGTGTATGTCTCCAACTGACAACAAAACACATAAAGACACACAATCTGGAGAACACATCACTGATCTGATCACTATTTCAGCCCATCCTTTTATCCAGAGGGGTTTAAATTTGGAGCAAGAGCCATAATATGTGGAACCAGCTGTCAGCCTTAAGGATGGATCTCAACTGGTGCAGCATCCATCTACTGGGAGTCATTAGGTCTGATGATTGCACTGCATGAGTACAATAACCAGGGAGTATGAGGCCATTTCATAAAATCAGAAGCACCCTAGGGTTCCCATAACTCAAGATGATATCGGTGCCTAACAAACTGAAAACCTCCAGAGTGATTTTATGAACAGCAGGATAAAATCATGGCTTTAATCAGCACATCAACAATCAACACTTTTGGATGTCTAGAGGAGCGAATTCCCCTCTTCATCACTCCGCGGAAAAATGTTTTCTTTTTTTGAATAAAATATTGAATCTGCTCAGAGGAAAATGAGTAGCGGTACATCTCTTTCAACTTTTATTTATATCGTTCACTCCTGCAAGGTCACATGTGGGACAACCACACCAGCCATTTCATTTTGATTATTTGATTATGTAAACGAGGGCCTTGTGATGCTTTGATGACGGCTATGTCATGCACCAACTTCAAACCTTACTCATCCTCTGACTCCAAGCAGTTCAAATGAAACTGACCCCATCAGTGATCCATCTCAGCTGGTGAGTGGGTGACAATGTACAGTCAGCTGCAGCCCAAACCCGACCTGCAGGGGCAAGTTAATGCCACGCGTGTGTGTGTTAAGGTGTGAGTGTGGGTCCGTGCACTACAGAATTCTCCCTCAAAGCCTCCCTCCAACTCCGTATCAAAGCCCCCACGCTGTCTTTATTCCCATAAGTTGAACGTGTGGAGAAGCAGCTGGCTGGATAGAAGCAGAGTAATGAGAACCTTTGGTGACAGCCCTGCTGTGTTAAGGAGACCAGCAAGCCCCTCTAACTCTCCTCTCACATGAGACGATAGAAAATTCTTTTCTTTTTTCAAAAACACATACACACACATTCTAGCATTATATGTTTGTGTGTTTTATGTGTGTGTCAGGTTTTGGTCTAGACAGGTGATGCCTGCTTCTGTGAGGTGGAGTTGAAAGTATACACTGTGGTAGCCTTCTGTTTTCTTCTTATCGGGGTAGAAAAGCCTCAGAAACAGCATTAAGACCATCAGGAGACACTAAAGCTCTGCAGTGAAGCAAAATGAAATTCATCTGGGTGGATTGCAGCTGCTGAAAAGCCAGTGGAGGTAGGTTATGGTGAAGGTTTTACAGGCTGCTGAGTAAAATCCACCCACAGAAATGATTTTTCTGATCAGATATCTGAGAGGAAGTACAAAAGAGAACAAAAACATGCTGAATGGAGGAACCTCCATTTTATCATTTTAGTGGACAACAATGACAGCGATAGAAAATTTTTACTGTAAGGCCATTATAGACGTGTTTGGTAGGATTCAAAAAGATACAAAGAGACAGTGGAAAACACACAAAAAGCAAAGCAGTCTTTATTTTATATGCTGCTTAAAAACTCCTTTTCCTTTAACCTAACCTACGCAGCCTGCTTCAGTTCTCCCTCTCGCTAACCACCCGCCAACTCTCTCCACTTGGACCATTAATTCTCCCAGCATGCTCTGGGATTGTGTGCAGTGGAAGGGTGGCAATGAGAACACAGAGGGAGAGCGAGCAGCAGAGAAGATGTGTTATGTGTTTGTGCTCACAAGCGGGGAAGAGCTGACAGATTTGGCCCCAGGGTTGTACAGCTAGGTCTGCAGACAAGGACCGGCACCCAGCAGACGCCCCCCCCCAACCTGGATGGCCCGCCTGGTGTGTACACAGCAGACCAGGCAGGCTGAAAAAAAGAAAACCTGCCGGGAATCAACAACTCTGAACAACGCTGTAAGGGCTGCAGGCAAAGAAAGCGGCGAGGAAGCACCAAGTGTACAGAGAGATGTAGAGACTGATGCAAAACAAAGCGCCGTTGTAGATTAAGGCCGCATTTACCAACATACGCATCAGAACACGTGACAGCCACGCACTGTTTCTCACTGCAATAGCAGCTATGTAATGCACTCTATTAGATCTGATATTTATTTGAACACAGTCTATATTGTCATGTGTTTTTCTCTGTAGGAAAACTTTAAAGTAATAATCCACAGAATTTTTAAAGGTGGAGTCAGTAGGATTTTACTAAAAAATAAAATATAGACATATACAAAAGTAATGCTGCTCAATCATCACTTCTGGGACTCTGTATGTGTGGTGGTGACTGTGTATGGAGACACATCTCTGCCTTTATTTTGATGTTTTGGCTGACTCAGGACCTGCTCGGGACAAGAAACCATAAAGAGCGATGTAAACGCACAATCAGTTTTTAAGTAACAGTAGTGCGACAGCGCTTCTCCAAAGCGTAGATGGCGTGACCGCAGTGAACCAGTGGGTTTCCCCAGCCAATGACAGCATGCAGATGAGGTTGAGAGCAGCGGAGCACAGCTACTGGACGCTTTCTAGACCAGAGAAAGTTATGAATGTGGACATAGTGCAAAAAAAGGAAATATGTCCCTAGTGAGCAAGCAGATAAAACTTGTTCCAGAGCAAGATTGAGTCTCAGTTGGACTTTCAGCTGTTTTGGATTCCTGAAAGAGAGGCTGGGAAGAGTGATGCAGTGTTGGGCTACTTTGTGATGGACAGATAGGTGCTAAACACTGGCGGTTAGCTTGTTCGCTTGCTAAATTATTGACTTATTCATTAAACAAGTATAATATTCCAATGTAGCTTGCTGTATAATGTTAGGTAAGTGGTATAGCAGTACATGTAGTACACGCTAAGCTATGATACTTCTGGTACGTTGAGCAGGGAGGAGGGGCCCAGTTTGAATGTTTTGTTCACAAATGGCAACGAACGAATGCTACTGACTCCACCTTTAAGCCAGTCTCTTGTGTGTATGTGCTTGCATACTATTGTAGCTGACAGAGTTGAGCTGTAAGTCATTGTCATAAATTGCAGGTTTTACTTCATGCAAAAATGACTTTTTGACACAGCTTGATACACAAAAGCATGTGTACCGGAGCTGAAAGCAACACCTTGTAAACCACAGTGTATCCACATGAGAAACAGCCATTCCCCCATTGTTTCCCCCTCTTCCTTCAATCCGCTGTCCCTGCAGCCATGTCATCTGTACCGTAGAGAAGTAGTGTTTCCTTCATCCTTTGCCCAGACACAGATCAAGAACCTGCGCACTGGCTGATAACAAGAGTGGAGCATATGGTGCAACCAACAGTAGGAGGTGAGACAACAGAAGCTAGCGCTAATACTTGCTGGAGGGTTATCAACCTTAGGTTCCACTACAGAGCTTCGGTCCACCTACGCAGTCATATGGAAACAGATTTCTACTTCTAAGTATATAGGCTACACTTCATTTAAAGCATCAGGAAGACAGTTGATAGGCCATGACACTCAGTCAGAGGGTCAAAACAACTGATTTTGAGTAAGAAAGAATAGTAAGAGTCAAAGAAATAGGTTCATTAGTGGACTTGACAAAGTTGTTACAGTTTATCTCGGAGCAGTCGTTTTTCAGGTAAAATTGATTTCAACCAGTTTGAGACTTCCCGCAGTGTTTTAATAAAACAGATCTGACTGCACCCATTGCCATTCCGGTATGGCAATAAAACCACTCTGGCTTGTATTTTTTCAAACCAATCAAAATTGTCTTGGGTGAGGCAAAGCCTTGGATCATGCAGCAGAGGTGCTCTCTGAGAGCAGGGGCCTGTTTCAGAAAGCAGGGGTCCGTTTCACAAAGAGAGGTAAGTTAAGAATCAGTTTCTATGGCAACTGGGTCTGTCAACCTAACCTGCTCGGTACCAGGTTTCTTCAACAAACCTTGGGTTTCTCTCTGTCTCCTCCCTCTTTGAGTGCCAGAAACGCTGTTTAATTTTCTCATTCATTCATTCTGTCCGTATCATGCATTTTAGTGTAGTTTTACTAACCATTTGACACACACACACACACACACAGAAATAAAATAAAAAATTTTAAAAATCCCGGTTGGTTAGAATAGTCTGTTATAAAATGTACTTGTGTGTTGAACATGCCTGGTCCTTTTGTCAAGGATTTTATAGATGAAGAGGTCGCGTTACTGTGCAGGGATTAACACATAGGCAACATTGGGAGATGATTTTGAGACTAGATGTTTTTTCATTTCCAGATGACGACCTATTGCAGTACCGTTTTTCTTTACAGTGTGTTATATATCTGCATAATCTTATCTGTCTGCTCATTACCAGTATCGCTCAAATGTTAATTTAATCAGGCATAATTAATTAACTAAACGGGATAAAGGTGAGAGAATGTGTGTGGTGAAAAAAACATGTTTGGGATAAAGCTGCACATTGAAATAACCACTGATTGATTTTTATATGGTTAATAAATATGATTAAAGTGAGGTACCACCATGAGCTTGTCATGCCTGAACCTTAACCTATTTAAACTCTGCTCTTATGTTTCATTTGAACTGCTTCCAAGTCCGCCTTCACCCATGGGATATCCCAAATGAAAATTAATTTTTGGTTTAATATAATTCAGTTTCATCTGTAGTATTAGCCTATAAGTGTTATAAAATATTAAATAAATAGACTATACATTCAACCTTACACATTTATTTTAGCAGCAACTTTCTACGTGCGCATCTGGATTTCAAAATCCACAGGAGAAAGGTAGGCGGAACTCTTTTTGTCCACTGTTGCCACGGTGAATCATAGTCTTCAATTTTCTCCCACGCCAAATCTCTTTTTTTTACCACTGCAGCCATGTCACTTTTTTTCCCTAAAAGTCAATTTAGAGTTTAGGATTAGGCTCAGAGTTTGTTAACTCTCCTTTCTGAAACGGGCTCTTGGTCGAAGTCAGAGTTGGCTTGTCTTTTCATTCTGTAGGTTTTTAGCATTCTTATTTCCTGTTGCAAGTGGAAATTTGATAATGATTAAGCAGGTAGAGGAAAATGTCGGCCACCCATTCCAGGCTGGAAATTCCCATTTCTTCTTGGTCCTTGGAGGCTTTCCAGCGGTCATCATCAGATTAGTCAGGCGAAGACAGACATAATAAACATGAGGCAGCAGGCACCAGGTCATATAGAGATAGATTTTTCTTTATGTAATGACACACCAGATGCTGTGCTCTGTCTCTTTCACAGCTTTTCACTACTCTTTTCAGTTCTATCAGCAGTCTATACTTGTCTCAAGGTGAAAAAGAGCACACAGGGAAAAGCAGACCGTACTCCATTCTTGGCCACTGACTGAGACTTTACTATTAAGAGGCGTTAGACTTAGAAGAAAACCAGTGATAACAGACCTCAAAGTCTGAGGAAATTTAGAAATTTATATTCACAGTATTCCTGATATATGTTTATTATGGTATTGTGTGTTTCTGGTTGTAACAGAATGTATGGAAAGCACATAATAGAATGTACCAGGAAACTACATGCACCATGCACCAGGAAACTACGTAAAGTGAACTATGTCATTAATCACTAAAACACGATATTTTATTCAAAGTGAAAAATGAGACTTTTATTTACCCCTGCACATAAAAAAGGTAATTAAAACATATTAGTATTGAAAATAAGTGGCCACAAGTTGAAAATGTTTCCATTATATCTGACATCTGACAAGTGCAAACTAGTCATAGCATTGTTACCTTGTAGCTTTATGTAGATGACCGTAATCGAATGACAGGCAGCAGAAGCACTTTAAAGTTTTTCAAACATGTTGGCAAACAAATGCCTAACATTTGGGTCTTTGGAGATTTCTGATAAATTTCATACACCAGGGAATTGAAGGAAGGGTGTCAGTAGGAGCCTAATAGCTCATTTGTTGCCTCAGGGCCACCTAGCAGGTTCATCTGGCCTTGTTGCTGTCTTCTGCTCTGTTTACTTTGTCTCTGACTAAGCACATTCCAACCACAATGCAATGCAACAGGTCCCTTGGGGGCATGATAAATCATACTGGCACAGTCTATTCACATTACAGCATAACATTAGTTGTGATAATCTCAGACCTAGCATTGAGTGCAGCTATTGACCCACACATTCTATTCAGCTGGGCCCTCGTGTTTGTCCACCTGTGCCACAGCAGAGGCCTACAGGGATCAGTACTGCTGCTCCCAGCTCTTCACAGACCAGACCTAAATAGATTGATGTGACCTGGATCCACCAATTTGGATCAATAAGCAGCGAACCAGAGCCATTGACTCACACTGCTATCTGCAGGCTCACCCCAGAGGGAGACTGTACTCTGAATTATCTGTCATGAAGCTTTTGAAAGATGTGAATGTTGCCCTGTGCTCGTCTGAATTTTAGAGCTGTATGTGTTTGCTGCAATCTAGAGTTTAATGGAGCTTGGTTAATATTTCAGTGCAGCTGAAACTGAAGAAAGTGTAAGAGCAGAGAAGACAGTGGTGGAAAAACAGAAGGAAAGACAAAACAGGAGGACAAGGAGTGTATAAAATCAATGTTTTTCAGCTTTTTGTCTCACATAATGAATCGTGAAATTTAGAAATTAATTTGACATTAACAATAACTTGTAATAGCATTTGTACGCTGTGCAGAGGCAGCCACTGCCAGAAAAAAGACATATCAGCTTTGACATAGCACTTTTACTGGCCTAGTTGTTTAAACATGGGGTGTCTAAAAATAAATATGATTGTTGCTAATACCTTTATTATGTCCCTTACTGATTAAAGTGAGCCAAGTTTAGCTCCACTGGATTCAATTTTTTATGTCTCCCAGTATGTCTGCATTAAAAAAAAACTGTCATACAGGCAAAGAGATACCAAAGGCAGTAAATATTTTCTATAAGACCAATAAACTGTAGGCCCATTTATAGATCTACCAACAGTACAGGCTTGATAAGATATAGTGCTGTATGGAATACTATCAAAACTAACATGACGGGCTGCCTACAAAATGACTTCACACACTTTTCTATTATTCTCTTATCCCATCCAGTATACATTGTTTCATAACTGTATCCATATCCATAATTTTTACCCCTTAAACTTATAATTTTTTCATCCACCTTGTCTAAAACTATCCCTTCATCCATTCATCATTCATTCATTATCAGTGGGTAAATCCTTTCTTTCCCACTTCTCTCCTCTTCTATCCATCTTTTCTACTTCACCATCAATCAGATTCTCTACCCATGTTGGACTCTTTGCTCTTTTGTAAGCTCATGGTTCATATGTCCTAGTGAAATGGTGGGGGCTCTTCAGTTTACAGTTTGCCTTTTCAAACATAACAGCAACTGAGCAGCTAAAAATATCTATTTTTTAGTGTTGCTAGATTTATTTTATAATAATTATAGTTTAGTTTATCAAGGAATCAATCAAGGAATCACAGAAAATCTATTGTCATTTTTGTAGTGCAGAAATGAAATTCTGATTTAGCTCATTTCTGCTGCTACATAGGAGGGGCATATTGCTGCTGATGGCATCATACAGTTCTTGCAGTGCATTTCTTGAATTTTCATCTGTGGGAACATAAACAGCAACATTATAAGCACTGATGAATTCTCTGGTGGGTAAAATGCCCAACATCTCAGCATTAGAAGCTTGACATGTGTGGAAACCCCCCCCCACCCCACCCCCCCAAAATCAATTTGAGATTTGAGTGCACCTGAGCACCAGGCATTACTTGTAGAGACACAGAACCCTCCTCTGCTCTGCCTAGCGGCGTCTTGTGTCTGCTCTGAATAAGGCATGCCAATCTAGTGCAATTGCTTCATCCGGAGGGGCTAACCACGTCTCAGTGAAGATGTGTGCACAACATTGTGAGTCCAAAGCGAATATCCATTAAACTTGAAAGCAGTGGTAGTCCCGTTTGATTTCTGGTGTCATCTTTAAGCAGCGTGACTTGAGAAAATGCCTGTTCAAATGGGAGCATTGGGTATGGGGAGAGTGGGCAGTCGTATTGCACCAAGAGCTAAATCCTGAAAGCAGTGGCTTCCACTGGCATCTTTAAAAGATTCCTCCTCCAGCCAAAATGCATTAGGCCAAGTGAGGAGAGAAACTTGCAGAGGAAACATTTCTCCACTGGGTCTCAAGTGAATCTGGTGAGCCTGAAAAAAACTTTGTAGGCGATTTTTGGACAGGTGACCTGTTGGATACAACAGTAGCGGGACACAAGAGTTCCAGTCTCTGCAGCAACTCCATAGATGCAGGGAAATGCATTTGGTATTGGACTAGGAGTTCTTTTAACAAGTCAGTGCAGTGTTTTAAGGCAACTTGTTTTCTATCCGATGACAGAGTGCTTGCCTCCAACTTCTGACTGAATGTGGTCCCCAAGTCAGCATCTGAGTTTGGTAATCATTCTGACATTTAGGTGAGTGGGCAAATCAGTTGTATATCTCTCTAATCATATATTCAATATTGCTAGGTAGCTGCTGCATTGCTCTATAAGCTACAGTGTCCAGGGAATAACATACACCTGTGATTAACTGTAAATAAGGCTGGTTCTGCTTGAGCAGAGTGTACACAGAATGATGTTTTCCAACCAAGGCACTTGGTCTGTCTGTTGCCAACTGTGTTCACATATCCAGCGCATTAACTTACAGAAAGTCAGTAATGGCATCCACAGTTTCACTAGCATCAGCATCCAACAGCTCAATAAGCCCCAAATAAGTGCTCAAACTGATTGTGTCTCTTTGAACGGTACTTTAAACATATACAAAGCAGCTTGTTTACAGTAATGTCTGTTGTTTCCTCCAAATGGACTTAATGACTGCCATACATTTTGGCCTGTCTATCTGAAATGCCCCAGTCTCATCCTTCATTAAGTCGGATAAGTCGTCCACGGCATAGACGTGTGTCAAGCGACATGTGTTGCTACTCTAAGTTCCTGGCGTTTCTGGTCATTGCAAATGCCTGCATTAGCATTGTTACTGATCGACAGTACAGTGAAAAGCTTAACTGTGGGAAGACACCACATTTTGTGTTTCTTGGTTTCACCATAGTCCTTCAGATCCTGTAGGTGGGCCCATATGTCCGTGTTGCAGAATTTGCAGTGAGCTTTGCCATCATTACTTTGTGAAGGCATTATCCAGGGCTTCAGGCTTAGGTCGCTGTCCTTCTCCTTTCAGCAGGACTTTTTGTACTTTCCCCGCTTCAGCAACTTGACCGTTTCTCTCTTTTCCTTCAGCTTGGGCTGCTACTAGCAATCTTGGTGGTGGCAAATGACTGAATGACCAGGTAAGAGGGCTTGGCCTGAGTCATTGATATTTAAGTGGGTATTGCTGTACAAACAACGGGATTACTATTTAGATGACAACATGCACTCCTGCATTTTGTCTCAAATTAGCCCATCAAATGTATAATATAAAAAAGCATCAAACTGATTCCAAACCAGCCCAAATTTTGTCAACCCACCTGACCCAATTTTAAGCAGCAAAGTTAAAGTCAAAACTGCCCACATGGGCAGTTACCTGCCCAACCTGGCAACACTGCTGACTGTGTGAATGCGTAAAACATTTAATATCAATGCCAAGATAAAAAAAGAAATGAACACACATGGGATGAGTGCTTGATTACAAAAATACCTGCAGCGGGGTTCAGAGAGAGAGATTCACACACACCTGCTGTTTATTTTGTTAAGTTTTTAACTGCTGCGTGACATAAAGTCCCTCCTCAGACTACTTTTATAGCCTATTTAATATCACTGTGACATTACTAGGGCCCAGTTATATTAAATGTGTTTCACATTACGCTACCAAAGCTTAGTTAGCTTCATTCATTCAGACTCTTATTTTAAACTTAGGGTCCAAATGGACTGTGGAGTAATTAAAAATAGGCCTACACACAAAATTTAATTCAAAGCGGTAAGTAGGCTTAACTTAGATAACTAGGTCCAAAAAGGAAAACGCTTCAGTGCCTCAGTCTTTCTCTGCAGCATACAATTTAAAAGCTGACACAAATAAATCATTCCCTCTGACAAGAATCTAAGCCATATAAAAATGGTCAGATAAATATGGAAAGGTTTGTCGGTCTGTGGATAGCTTTCTTTCCTCAGAGACTCTCTCATGATCTGCTCTCCGAGTTTCACAGTATCCTAGAATGGTGATGTCATTTTCCAGTAGAACTGATTGATCTGATGTGTTTATACCCACTGATCTTATAACCTGCTCCTGCTTTACACTGAAACAGTCCCAAAAACAAAGAAGGGGCAGAGAGACTCTGCAAACTAGATGCAGAGTTCAGGGAAAGCATGCATTTAAAAAAAAACAAAAACCCAACCTTTACCGCAGAGATCTTTTCCTCTCAAAAAAACGGACCTGATCGTGATATTAATTTTTGCCCCGGGATCAGAAAGTATTCCGGGATTATTGTGAAAGTTATGGCACACCCCTACTGATATACCCAAAAGCTGAGTGGGTCATTAAGAAAATTTGACTATGCTACTC
>JAQFJB010000002.1:4097427-4109362 GCA_029874875.1 Naso minor | reverse complement strand
ATATTAGTTTTAATCACATACATACAGCTCAATTTTCCCCAGGTATTTAAACTTATGTAGTTTTAAGGTAGGAAAAATCCTCATTTCCCACTGTGTGACAGCATCATATATATCATATCCTGTATCAGCTTGCTCCAAATCTCTGTTGAAGATAAGTGATGTTTACTCTGAGTGAAATACTTAAATGTAGACTCCATGTTTTTGATGATTGCACCATTCCATCAAATGGAAATATTCTAGATGTCTTGGGAGTCATTTCATGCACATTTCCCCAAAACTCACCTTGAAAATTCGGTCTCCTCAGAAACCTTGGGATCTTTACTAAAATTAAAAAGTTCAGTTGGTTTAAGCAATGTTTGACTGCACAGCCAGACCTCGTAACGACTCACCCCCAGGCAGGTCAGTGAGGTCAAAGAGGTTACGCTAACCCCAACACTGTGATCAATTCAACATCTCAATGGGCAGGTGGATCTCCATGAAGGCAACATTAGGGTTAAAACACACAGCTTACACTGCTGGCATATGTCACAAAAAAATCAGAGTAACTTGCAACTTGCAACTTTTGACCTGAACAGAGCTCTCTTTCTTTTCTCTTTTTACTTACTTTTTTTTTTTTTTTTTTTAACTTTTTTCTACTTTTTTTACTTTTTACATCAATTAAAAACCTATGACTCAATACTGTACTGCAAGTGGAAATACCATGGGTCAAATAATCAGCCAGTTCTGAATATGATTCTTTTGAACAGGCATTTGTGGCAAAATGGCAAAATGATGCACACCATTTTCCAGACTAAACGTGCTTCAGCAGTGATAATGTGCAGAATTGTTTAGTAATAATCCTACAATAAAGTGACGGCAGATCTATGTTTCTGTAGACATTTGTTATCTTCTCATCCATTTTAAAACAAACAGTTTTTAACGCATTATGCTTAGGCAGTGACTGACAAAGCAGATTTTTTTTAGCCTGTTTATTTGCATTTTTGGCAAAGTCTGCACCAATCTCTATGTCTGTGGTATGTGCAGGGTTGTGGTATGCACAACCCCTGTAGTCTGCATGTTGCTGCGGTGCTCATATCCCGGGGTATTGACTAGTGTTTATACAAAAGGCCAATTTCTGAAGAAAAAACTGAAACTCTCAAATATCTATATCCTCCAAAAATGCACTTTCATTCTGTGACATGCCAAGTATCTGCCCTATCTCCTGTGGGATTACAAGACTAAGAATATCTAGTAATGCTGTGCTGTAAAGAAATTTAACTGGACTATCTGAAATCAAGATGAACATAGTTTTTTGCTGTGAAAAACTTTTTACAATTACCTTTATTTCTAAGGACTAGAAATTCTTTTTTTTGGTGGGGTATCTTTTGAAAAGGAGTGATAGAAGCAAATTCTCTCCATTTCAACCTTTTCTTGAAAAGGCTCCTCTGGAAAGGTATTGCAAACTGCCATTATGCTACAAACAAACACTATTTGTATGTTGCAGCTCCAATGCAGTTGTTATTTCAATGTCAATGTCAAATAAATAAAACAAAGTAAGCTAAACATTATTGGAGATTTTACAGCAAAGCAGTTTGACTCATTTAGTGGATATATTTATTTAAAACTGCTGGCCACAGTTTGCATGCCTGAAAGTTCTATTTTACTGTACTGAAGGTATTTGTAATCTTAAAATGAGCTATTTTGGCTGTGAGGATTGATAAAAACATCCTCACAATACAAAAATTCCTAAAATGTCAAGGCCTGTGGGCAGCCACAAGTCAATCCTCACAAGTATTGCTAAGCCATATCACATTTTACACTCACACACATGCATGTGATCTCACACTGAGTCACCGCATCCGGCACACAGAGAGTGTGAAAGACACCACACTCATTCTGCATGTGAGGATCTTACACATGTCACACAAACACACACTAACACACAGCAAGAGAGCGCACAGAGAAAGGCAGTAAGTGGGGCCATCGCTGTGGCTGCCAATGCTCTGAACTCAGCCTGTTTGCCCTGACAGTCAAGCAGATCATCTGCTCACATTCTGGCTTCATGGGACCTGCATGTGTGTTGGTGTATGTGAACGTGTCCGCGGCATTATATGTGTCTGCACGCACAGTATGTTAATCTTACTTTTTTCCTTATTGTGTTTTAGCTGTGTTTTGATGCGTGTGTGTGTGTGCGTGTTTGTTTTTCTATGTTTGTGGGGTCCAAAACCTGAATTTTCACCCACGGTGTGGGGTCTGTCAATTTTTGTGGAGACAAATTCTTGGGCCCCACAACTTTAACATTGAAATTTGAGGGTGAGGACTTAAGATTGTGAGTAAGGTATGAATTGAGGTGAGGTTAAGGTTAGGTGTCGGCATAAGTTGGTTAAGGTTAGGGTAAGGGTTTGGATTAGGCTGTACAAACGAATGGAAGTCAATGTAAAGGCCCCACAAAGATAGCTGTACAAACATGTGTGTGTGTGTGTGTGTGTGTATGTGTGTGTGTGTGTGTCACATGAGAGTTAATTTGACTGTTTCCTAATGATCAATATGTATATATGTTTAGGTAAGAGACATAGTGTCAAGCTCTATAATGGAAATTTCCAGACTGTATTGTTCCACCTCATAGGCCCTTACTGACCATGCAAGTCTCCTGACCCTCGTATACCTTTGTACTTTGTCAGAGTGGCCAAGCAAAATGTGAAGAAACATTATGTTTTACTTCTCCGAAAAGATAGCTAATGTCTCAATGTACAAGGACAGGCAAGAAAAGATGACCTCAACACGCCTGTGGACTGGGGCTCACTCACTGCTGTGATACAGTGAAACAGATGGCTTGAGAACACTGTCTTCCTGGAAAGAATTCACTGAGAGACAAAAGATTTTTACAACTGACGGGTGTGTTGTGACAGACATGTTAACAGGGCCAATTTGAAAAACCACTGTAGAAATTAAGACGCTTCAGGTCTGAGACCATTTTAACAGTTTTGGTGCAAGTTTGAAGTGTTGATCGCTTGACACGGTTGCACATTTAGAGTTATGAAAGTCAGAGAATAACAACTTGCCAAAAATCTCATAAATGGCAAGATCCTCATGTATCACAAGTTCCTCTTACACCTGTGTAAAATCAAAGTCTTCACAAACCAGTTTAACTCTGTGGTCCCAATGCAAAACCACCCTAAACAGAAAATATCTAAATTCTAAATTCTCAAATAAATTTGACTTTTGATCAACTTTTGAGGCATTCAGAATGCAAACATGGGTTCACACAACAGGAAGAGCAAAAATCAAAAGGATAATTGATAATCCACGTCAACTAACTTCTCCGAACACTAAATGTATAATTACCAGATATGGTAAACAGATCATTGACCAACTCAGCTGAGGAGTTTGGGTTTCAAAGCACTGGCAGCTTTCACACAAGACAAAATCAAATCAGGGATGTCAGGTGGCTCAGGTGGTAGAGCAAGCGCCCCATATACAGAGGCTGTGTCCTCACTGCAGTGGCCACAGGTTCGATTCCACTTGTGGCCCTTTGCTGCATGTCATTCCCCTTCTCTCTCCCCTGTTTCCTGTCTACTCTTCAGCTGTCCTATCCAAGAAATAAAGGCACAAAAGGCCCTAAAAATATCTTGGGAAAAAAAAAGACAAAATCAAACCATAAAAAACAAACTAGAAGAGAGGAAAAAAGTGAAAAGAACAGCAAACAGAATGAAAAGAAAAAGGTTAAGGTGTTCAAGAAAGACTGAAAGACACTGCATGCTGGTTAAAGGAGACAAATATTAAGCTGTGTTCAGACAGAAAGCAATGAAAGCCACAAGATTATTTAAGTCGATGTCAAGAGGTAATCATACACAATTCAAGTCTGGGCAAGGCAAATCTGGTGATGCACACAGTACGAATCATGTAATGTGGCGTCCATCACCTCCATCACCTTCATTGCCTTATTGCGTGAAGTTGAAAACATTGAACTTTTCAGGCGCCATCACATGACATTGTATCGCAAAGGCCAACCAGCACTGAGATTCTCTCAACTTCACTGATGTCCTGACAGCAAGAACTTTTCTGGAATTGGCTGAACAGGCATTGAATCAGACATGTGTGTGTGTGTGTGAATACCATGGAGCTCCTACAACACACCTTTTTACACCCTGGGATGATTTTATGAATACAGACACCATGTTGTAAAGTTTTCCAACCTGTCTAGAACCTCCACAACTGATATAGTGCAGCAAAAATGGTTATTTTGGCCATAGTTAATGATAGAGTGGCCAAGCCCCTCTCCATTGATTGAGCTAATATAAGCGGGCTGTGTGTACTTGGCCAATGTTGCAATTGGAGCATTGATCCAAAATATGATCCAATATGATCAGCGACATGATACTGGCTTTTCTTGCAATAAATATCACATTCATTGCTTTCTGTCGGAATGCAGCTTTAGGAACAGAAAACAGAAGAGAGGGACAAATTCTCTAACCACGTGCCTAAGTGCCTAAAAACAGACCATGACTTGGATTCCTCTCTGCCTAGACAACAGTCAGCACACTGATCCTTCAATCGGGCTGTGCAACCAAACTCTTCAAACCCACCTGAGCAGCTCTATCCAGGTCTCAGAATGCAGAACGGCTACTATGGACATACGGTGACATGAAAGAGGGTTTTTCTTATCTCCCTCTCACCCAAATTATGGGAACTGAATGCTAAACTTATTGACATGTACCCGCAGTTTAGACCCACCACTACTGAAATGCAAGCCTGGTAAAAACAAACCTGGTTACATGATCTGAACATTTCTGTTTGGCACTATGCATTAGTCTGGACTTCCTGCCACTGAAAACAATTTCAGTGGGCTGGAGCGCATACTCACTGTCGCTGACTGCTGAGTACCAGCTGGCAGCATCCTTGTTGTAGGTCTGAAGCATTGTGATCACTGATGTGCATGGCTTTGATCCTCAGCACTGAAGCTTCTTGTATCGGATCCTCCATTAGCGCACCGAGTGGTGAAACAACTATGAAAATCAGGTTTGTACTTTATTGCCAAGCAGAAAGAGCAGCATTGTTCAACTTTCGAACATTACAGTTGTGGACGTGCACCTGTAAGTGGATGATTTTTTTATGAGTTTGCTCGCACCTGAACTTCTAATATTTTCATCAACAATCAGGCAAGTTGATAAATAAAGCCTTTGCCAAATCCAGTCAGAAGAACAAAAACGTATTTTCCCTTTAAAAAATTCTGTTAGTAAATACTCTTGTTCTTGTTTAATTGTTGTTGAGTCTAACAGCACTTAATGCTGTGTTTACTCTTTTAACGTACATGTTAATGCTCGTGGCTTTGGTGGCTGCCATTACCGTATAATAAGCGACTTAGTCCATGATTGGCTGATTATGTTGTCAACTACTACAATGCAGTCCCCGATTAACCGCACATATTCTGATTTTTTTTTTATCGTTCTCAGCGGCTGAGTCCAGACCGATACACAGAGCGAAACAGAAATGTTGAGCTAATGTGATCAGGGTGGTTTTAACCAGGCTACTGAACTGTGGCAACTGCCCATGACCCAAATGATGATGAAGTGGACGAGAGTGGCTGGAAATTTCCCAGCAAATGAACAGAGACCATCAAACCCAAGCTTTACACATTGTGATAATGAATTCAGGTACTGTTAGACAGACAAACATTAACTGAATTCTTTGACAGAATAAAAACAGCTTCCCCAGTGAGGGTAGAATATTAGCATGTGGGCAAAAGGAGGAAAAGACTACTGTGTCTGACTACCACATCAGACTCACAAAGGTCAATGCCCCACACAGCGGCCTCCAAAAACCAGCTCCCTGGAGAGAAACAAACATCACCACATGATGGAAAGCTTAAAAACTACACAGGTTCATACATAGCATCAGACCAGAAATCAGTGACATGGTGAAACGTAACTGTATCACTTGGAACATTGAAAACCTTGAGACTGTTGAAACATATGACATGCCATCAATGCAGAAATATCTACACAACAAAAAGAGGAACATTATGCAGACAGCTGATGGTGGATGAGGTGTAGAGGAAATCGAGGATGCTATGGACAGGCAGGAGACCCTGGAAGGTCTGACACATGCAAGTGTGGCAAAATAGGACAATGGGCAAGAAACTGCCTAATAGCAAGGACACAGAGGCTGACTAACAGACATTAGGGATAAATCTACACATCAGACGAGTAAAGGGAGCCTTACCAATAGCTGTGAGAAGAAGACGCACGGTCTTGAACCAGGAGACTGGATTGTGGTGAGGAGAAAAAACTCTAGGTAGAACGGCCTCGACGAAGTACTCCTCACCATAGAAACAGCAGTAAATGTTGCTGAGAGAGCAACCTGGATCCATTCTAGTCACTGCAAACATGTCCCTGAGTCCATTGATGACTTCTCACCAAACATGCATCAACATCATATGTGAGTCAACACTTTCCCTTGCCTTGTGTTTGCGAGGGAGAGAGGGGTGTGGATTGTCACTGGGCCCACACATCTCTCAAACTCACAAAGAGGCAGTGCACTGAATACAAGGATGAGCTGAGGTCACACTGCTGATAAGATGACGCAAACAAACAAACCATGGCACCATTTAGATTAAAAAAAATGCTGCTTAAGGAGCGGAATCTGCTCGCTCCTCCCCGCTCTCATCATTGTTCTGCCAATGTCAGGGGCTTTGGCAAAGCCAAGGTCAATACCACAGCAATGTGAGCACCAGTCACATCCCAAAACCCAAACACAGAGAAAGAAGAGAACTGTTGCAAGGCTTCCCTAACAAAGGTACCAAAACCTGAAGGAAACATCAGATGAAGTCACACAGCCCTGGAAGCAACTGCTTTTTCTGCTCTCTCTCCAACCAGGTCCTTAAAATGTTACCCTGTAGAATAGAATGGCACTACATATGACACTTACAAGCCAAAGAGGAGTATGCCATGCCATTAGGACCATCTGACATACTTTCATTCTAGACATACCAGATAACATGACTCAGGTCATGCCACTCATGTTATTTCCACTCAAAGTAATGTAGTGCACAGAGAGAAAAGCAAGGACTACAACTCCCAGGGGATGGAGCTTTTGGTAACGGCTGTCTGTAGGCAGTGAGAAGGCTATGTTGATGAAATTGTTGACCCCTCTGTTGACTATGATTGGGATGTTTGCTGTATTTGTTTGTTCCTTTATCCTATCGCTAAGGCTATGATTGCCCCTCTAATCAAGTCTTCAGTTGGGCAATATGTGCAAAAGCCAGAAATACAAATTCCCACCTTCAGAGTGGACCTCACCATTTTATGATGAAGATGATTTTCTTTGAGTTTATTATTTTTCTATATGCTTGACTGTAATCACATAAAATCATTTCACTGTTTCTTCGTGTGCACCATTACGTTAATGATAGCAATAGAAGTAAAGTTCATCATTATGATTGATGAACTTCTACCTATAATTTTGATTAAAGGATATGTTGCATTTGTTGAACTGAGTGCTCAAAGGCAGGAGATGTAATGGAAATGGAATTTTCCAGACCCTATGAATGTATGTGTATTCTTTCACATAAAAGGCCCATACTGTGTATGTTTTGCCATGGTGACCATGGTTACCTTTTCTGAGAAAGCAGAATTTATGAAGAAAATTATGTTTTACTTTTCTAAAAATATATCTTATGTCTTTGCAAACAGCAAGCATACTCAATGTTCAAGAACAGGGCAAGATAAGATGGCCTGATTTTCTCTCCTCTCTCTCCTTCTGAGATACTGTTTTTGTACCAGCTCAAAATAATGTTTAATGTTTCTCTTTCTAACCTTACAGACCCAAGAGTGCACATACAGTAACAATGACATCCCCTTTTATATGCGTATTCACTTGCTGAGCTCATTTACTTGACTTTGTTGTCATTTGCAGATGCTGATTTGAACATACAGAATTACAGCATTTGACTTTTTGCTTTACTTAACAGAAATTGTCGTAACAGCTCATCATATGGTTCAAAGAAAGAGAGGAAGTGAGGAGTGTGGTTTTAAATTGGAGGAGAATTAAGATGAAGATCCAGCGAAAAGTATGAGGAGATTACCGGACTGAATTATTGAGAACAAAGGGTGAAGGACTTGAGAGGAAAAAAGGGGAAATATTAGAGATGCATGAGAAAGGGTGAGCACCGAGTCAGAGTGTGAACAATGGTGGTTCGATGCGAGCAACGATGACTGATAATTGTGTGTGTGAGTGTGACAAGAGAAAATGAAAGTGAGGACGTGCAGGACAATGTGAAATGCTACAAAAAAGATATTAAGAACAGTAATCGCTATTCAATGATAAGACATACATGTAGCAAAGAAAAATCGAAATACACATGGAATAAGCAGAGATAATATAAATGTGAAATACAACTATTTAAATATTTACATGGTTATCTGCAGGTTTTTGGTCATCATTGGTGCTTCTTGTACCTTAAAACTGTGTTTAACAAGGTAACAAAAAATTGATTGAATAAGCCTGTACCTACAATACACTTGAAGGTGCTGGATCTAAAATTTATGCAACAACAAGAGTGCAGTTCCTCTATCTAATCAGTACTGTGTATTGGGCCCAACCGATTTATCAGTTTTGCCGATATTTTTGACCGAAATCTGCCTACTGCAGATATATCTGTATTGGTGTTTATGTTTTCAGATATGCCCTGATATTAAAACTGTTTTTTAAGACCTAAAAATATGCTTGGACTGGTGATTTAAGATTGGGTAATTACGTAGCTTGTCCAGAAGAGGGCAGTCTGTTATTTGATGACGAATAAGCTGCTCAGTGCCATGATGTTTGAAATAAAGTTTGCAAAAACTTTATGTAAGATTTTCTGCTCATTACATATCTATGTCACAAGTCTGCCTATTTGATAACCTAATTCAGAAGATATTATATTTTTACTAATACATAATATTTATGAAGATTATATATTTATAATATTGGCTGATATATCAGATATCATAATTTTCTTGTCCCTTATATATTGGCATTGGTCCCAGAATCCAATATCGATCAACCCTATGTGAGTTTTACTTACTTACTGGGTTGATGCCTATTTTATGGAAGTACAGGAGTCTAGAGTAGCATAGTTAATGTTCACTGAAAGACATTTCACAGTAGTTCCCATACTGGGAGTTGAACTCGGCCACTTGGGTGTAATCCTCACAGCATCTCATACCTGTACATGATGAGTCCTTTACAATATTTTTAAGTAAATTTGATCACAGTTTTTTCATGAGAGTTTCAAGGAATAATTTAGTTATTGGTCCTAAAATGTTACAAATAGCACCTTTATACCGAAATAGATGAATAAATCAAATTTGTTGTACAAGAACATGCCAGTACTTGATTAAATTAGTAAAATGTTTGATGTAGAGCTCAACAACTAAAAGACAATATTATTATTTGTGATTCAAGTTGCTATTATTTTCTATAAAGTTACTACAAGCCTATACTTAGTTTCAAGATAGTACTAAGTTGTAGGAAGATATTTTTAACAAAGCAAATCACAAATCATTGGTTGCTTAACAGCAAAAGACACAGCCCACGCTCTTTTTTTTTTTTTTTCCACTCATTAACAGTTTTTCCTCAATGACACTGGCATTCAGAGAGCATGTTGACTAGTCAGTGATAGTTTTTAGTATATCAACCACCACAGCTTCTTCAGATACTGTGCATTAAGTTAAATAATTATCAAAATTGCAGGGCGCTTAATTTAAAACTTCCACTCCTTCCGAACAAGAAGGAGAGTCGCACAGTTATAACTTCACATAGTTAACATGCATGGTTGTTAACAAGTACTAAATGGACTGATATGTAAGACACAACAATTTTTTTCTTAATTTCCATGAAAATAAAAGCTAAGGGCAGGAGAGTCTGGCCCTCTTTATATTTGCATTCGAAATCAAAAAGAACTGGATATTATGTTCTTTCTTTTTACACAATCAGAGGTGTGATTACACCTCTTCTGAAACCGTTATCATAGTGTTCCAAAGGATCTGGCAGCCTTCAAATGCAATAAGTTTTCATTAAGATTTTCCAAAACCATGTTACGTAGTTTCCTCACTGGTATAACTCTGCATAAAATGCAGTTTGATCTTATCTACAGCTTATGCCTTGACTTCATAAATGTCTGAGAATTTTAAGCACAAGATTATCAATTATAAAAAATCCATCTCTACCAAATCAATGTTAAGCAGCATATTGATGTGAAGTTCCCACCACTCCCTCTCAGATATACACAAGAGTACCACTAAGATGCTGAGGTTAAGCCTGAAAGGTATGATTATCATAAGACAAACACCAGCATTAACACATATCAATTTTAATTTCAAAGAAAGCAATTAAAGCTTTGTTTAACACAAAAATCAATCTTTATGTAGTTTACGTCAATGCCATCGTTGCTGTCGAGTGCAAACCTTGTATCTCCATATTTCATCATTTGGTTTTTCATCTATTAATTCTATTGGCCAGGCTTTACATTGGTCTTTGGATTTTAGATACCAGCTAATTTCTAATCATATACAAGGAAAAGACAGATTTCATTTTTTTTTAAAAAGGAAAACAAAAAAGGGTCCTTTTCTTTTATTCCTGAAAATTAATAGTTAGGACTTACCTGTTTTTATAGACAGCAATGCTTTTTATCACTTTCCGCTTACTGTCTGTATAAAGTATTCAATACATATTTATAATTATATTCACCTCTTCCCTTTCTTGTCATACCGCAGAGGGGTAAAGTGCATAGATGGAGTCAAACAACAAATACTGTTCATAAATCTTAAATCAAATTGTTTCGAAAAGACATCTAAAACAAGGATAAGGAACAAACTCTCCCTGTGTGACGGCCAGCTGCAGAAATTAGCTCTGGCTGAGCCACCACCAGCTGCCAAACAGCCCTCTGCCAGCAACAAACTGAAACATGGCCTCACCTCTAGCCCACAGACTATGAGACCACCTGGGTCAACAGAACACGAGCATGACCCTGAAACATGACCGCAGCCCGATGTGAGAAATTATCATCAACACGGGCAAACAAACTCAGCTGCTCTCCCAAGTGCTGGCTATAAATACCACAGCATTCTTAGCATTCTGCACGATGGCAAACGGGAGAGCGGCGAGGATCAATAATTTATGCAAGCAAGAGGAAGTTGTCAGATCCAACAATGCCTACAGACAGAGCGGGAGCACACAGCTTGTTTACAGAGCCATGGATGCCATTTAATAATCAGCACTTGACAGTCATGTCAAAAGAGAAAAGACAAATTTTACACGGCAAAATGAACAGCAAAATCATTTTGGATAGAAATAAGCGTATTTTTTATAACAGTAGCTTTAAAGGAGACACAGATATAAGGAGATACACAGAGACACTGTATCTGTGAAATTTGCAGCTAGAGTCATGATGAATTGCAGGGTGACTGCCAACAGCAGTGGCATGACTTCACAAAGTGTTTTCTGTTTCATTTCTTTATTCTTTATCCTGGATGACCATTATATAGATATCTGTGCTGAGTCCATCAAGCCGACAGGGCACTAAAGGCTGCCATTTTTCCCCTCTTTTATTATGAATATGTATGTAAATAGAATGTATGGAGCTTTTACTGAAAGCTGCTTTAAGAGATTTTTTGGCCGCTTTAGAGAGGCAAGCACTGCATAAAACTTTCTTTGCCAGCAAACTTTGTCTTGCATTTGGTGCTGAGCAGATAGTGTACAGTAAGTTTATTAGAGCTTTTTTGTCCAAACCAGCTGCAGACTTTGTGTAGTTTTAATGGAAGGCTTACATTTTCAAACAAAGAAAAAAAAGTGAAAATGCCTTTAAAGTAAGTAAAGTAGCTTTGAAAATGTCGCTTTGCTCAAATTAATACCTGCAGCCATACTTGGTTGGGTGACCACCAGCCAATGATAGCCAGTGTTAGCTACTGTTTGCAAA
>JAQFJB010000002.1:3794445-3806383 GCA_029874875.1 Naso minor | reverse complement strand
TCAGAGACAAAAATAACTAACTAACTAACTAACTAAATAAATAAATAAATAAATAAAAACAAATTTTAAAAATTTCAATTTCCCTAGTATTGACTCACAGTGCTGACTCACCTGAAATAGAAATATCACAAAAATTATTAATGTCAAACTTTCTGCATAATAGCTCAAAGATTTTGATTTGCATGTGGATGTAATGAGAACTAAATAACTTACTGTCCTTTACTTTGGGCCGCAAACTTATCAATCGCCCCAAGTGTGGCGTCCAAAGCTAGACCTACATTGCTACACACCCATGTGTGAAACTGTGTCACAGGCAGTTTTACCACCACTCTTTTTTTTTTTTGCATCAACACATGGTTGATTCTTTCTGAATTATTCAGTTCAAGCCATCTTCTTTCTCATGAATTAATCACACCTTAGTGACCTGCAGTGCCTTGTAACAAAAGATTGATCATGTTTTTTCCTAATTATTTGCTTCATTTATGCCAGTCATGACACAACCAGTCATCTCTCATCAAGAATGTGAATGTAAATGAGTTGATGGACACCACAGGCCCACTAACACCATGATGCCTCACGCTCTCATTTTGGCCTCAAAGACATACCGCAGGGAGGAAACCCAGTCAACCAACCAGAAAATGCTCCTCAACAATAAGCATATTTTACCAATTATCAGTGAAAAAAACCCACCATGATGTGCCTTTCATTACTGTCCAATTTTGGTATTAGAGTGCATGATTTCCAGTCTGCTTTGCTAAGAGGAAAGGACAATAACAGAAACTTGCTGTCCTTGCAAGTTATCTCCAGTCCAGTAATTGGAAAGCAGTCAATGTGTTGTTGGTGGTTATAAAGACAAGCTGAATCAGCAGTGCCACTATGTTTTGCATGCTTACATGAGGAGACAGACGCATTCCCTAACTGCCCTCTTTATTTACCTGTTGCTATATGTTATGATGCGCAACACCGTTTGTCTGTAGTTATTTTTCTGAGATTGAATTAAAAAATAAATCATTCCAGTTAACAGCCAGAGATGACATCTTAAGTTCTTTTTTTTTTGAATGGAAAGTACAGGTAACCTGTCAGCCCAGTTTATTTTTAGTCGATTACTGTGCTGAGTGGACTCAACCCCTGTGGGCTCTCCTTTAAGACTGATTCTACTGGTTCTGCTGCAGTGTTTGCAGCCACAACTGGTTATTTTGAATCCCTGTGAGAGAGCCAGACAAAATTTTTTATTTCTCCTGCGAGTAAAATGGGTCTCATGTGGCTCGCTTTATCTGTAACACATTTTTCCTCAACTCTTCCTCCCTACTGGATACAGTAGATGGCCTACATACCGTCTAATAATATCAAATAACAAACCTCTGACTGACACTGCTGAATCCTGCCTGGGGCTTTTCAAAAGTGTGCAGTGCATGTATGTGAGTGATTCCATATTCTTATCATTGTTTAAAATGACTAAATAAGGGAAAAAAAGATATATCATGATAATCTTGTCTTCAAAGACAACATTAGATATATATATAGATTAATACTACTACTACTATTACTAGTAGTTATAATAATAATGACATCCACAGAGTTTTGAAAGGTCTGGAATAAAAGTATACCTTTTCCCCCCAAAATAGGCTACTATGACTGTAAAACTATCATTTTAAAAATATTGTCAGATCCAAGATGATTATTGTTACCTCTTTCTAAGAACACCAAAGGCTTATTAGTCAATAGTTTACCGGTATCATGTGGTGTCTCTTTGTTGTGTGTGTGTGATTCTTTGTGGTGATGGTTTGAAGTTGTCTGCAGGACCTTTAAAGGTCTCATTACTGGATTTTAGTTTGCATCGAGCAGTTTCTTATTCTGGTTCCACACCTCGCAACTATTAAAAATATTATCTTGTACTCAGTGAGGGATCAAAGTATATAAAATATATAAAGTGATTAAAGTAGCCCCTCCTTTATAAGCTGTAATATAATATGCTGTATGCTTCTCTAAAATGAGCCATTCTGCATAATAGTCGCTTTTACTTTTGGCACTTGATGCATAACTTAAACAAGAAACAGGTAATTTCAACACTGTGGTCTTGTTACTTCTACTTTAGTAAAAGATCTGAGCATTTACTAACTGACTGATATCCTGACCATCTTATAGCACAATGAGAGAGCTTACATTTTGGTCTTTAATACATGTGAAGCAATCAGCATATGCTTCATTCCTCAGTTTTTGACATTTGAAAGATGAATTATTATGTTTATGTACTGTAAATTATATATCTATTAATGTTTCACATTAGTGCACTGCAACTACGTGTATGCTTCTATCATACCGTGCTCATGTGGCGACACGTATGCAGCCAGTTATGCTTGCTCCTACTTGTTTTCTTACTTTTTCGTCGCCTTTTTTCCTTTATCTTATTTGTTAGCTCTTTACCGGTAACTACCCATTTACCCCCTGGGGTTCAATAGAGTATTTTTGATTCTGATCACGATTTGTATCTCACTATGTGATGTTGGCATATTTGTGCATTTAAATAACTTCACATGTTTTTCACCCAATGCTATTCAAAGTAATTTGTTTTCTTACTGCATTACAAGCAGTTTATAACAGCGGGGATTACGGAGACCCAGCCGTTAGAATACATTGCCAAGTAAAATATGAGTTTTCTAGATTCAGTTCCACATTGCTAGAGGACTGTAATGAGCAGACCACCACTGTCTGTCTTCTCGCTCCATCTAGTGGTGAGTGGAGGAACCTGCAGTAGCTGACTGTGTATAGGGGAACTACAGCAAGTCATGAGAAGGACAAAGAAAGACAAAGATCAAAGAATTTGTTCCACCAAATGTGACTTTATGTTGCAAGAAAATATCACAAAACATCCTGGAAATTAAGTACTCAGAGGATTAATTTTTTTTTGCAGAGACTGATGTTGAAAGGCAGTTTAACTTTTATTAACCAGGTGCTTTTCTCCAATGATGTCAGTCAGGTATGATCTTTTGAAATCTTTCAAGCATTACAAAATAAGAACAAGAGTCAGCAACATGTCTTCTTTCCTCATTCATCAAGCGCCGCATGTAGACAGTGGCAGTCGCGTTCACTCTGTTGAGCCCGGAGGAATAGTTTTTCAAATGCATAGCACCACTTTCAACTTTCAACACATTCCTCGTACGCATGTTTATGTATTATGTATGCCTGTGAGAGCATCTGAATGTACAGTACATAACTGTGTCTTTGTGTGTGCTTGTGTACAAGCAGGACTCTGTGTCCTGCTGTGAGCTTGAATGGAGACCATTTTCTCCTCTGCTTCACTGTTCTCTGCCTGTTCCCTCCTCCTCTCCTTTTGCTCTCATCCTATTCTCTATTCTCTCTGCTTCTCATCGCACCATCATCATTGTTATGTAACGGTGGGAAGAGAAAACACTGCTTTTCTGTCTGATGCTGCCTACAAGACAAAATTATTATTGAAAATTCCACTTTTCCGTGGGCAGTCATGTGTGGAGTTTAGTTTAGCAGCAAGAAAAAATGGTACTTTAAATCTATTCTGAAAGGTTGTCTCCACTTTAAAGTTTAAGGTTTGTTGCACTTCACTGAAAAGACAGAGTGTGTTGGAGATACTGTCAGTGTGGACCATATGCCAAAGTTTTTGTCATGCCTTTATAACTCTCTAAGCAGGCAGCAGCTGTATCAAACATATCACTGACCAACAGGCTGCATTATTGATGAGAGATAATACACACAAGCCAAGCTGATGTCGCATGAACTGGGCTTGGAATGAACATAGCTATCCAAAGGCAAAATGTTTTAAAGCAACAACAGTGGACCAGTAGAAAATCACATTTTCTGTGACAAAGTAATTAATTTTGCAGATGTAGAAAATCTCATGATGTTTCAAATAAAGGTCACCAAAGACATGTATTTGTGGTTCATGACCAAACGTTAGCAGCTTTATCCCTGTAAAAATCAAACACTCAATCAAATATCATCTCTTGATGTGTTCAGACTCCCAGAGAAAGACCATAGTCAGACAGAAAGATCGAACTATTTAAAACTTTTATATGTACTGCTGTCTTGAGGATTTTTAGCAATCTACAAATCACCATTTAACCCCCCTCAACTGCAAAAATTAAACATTCACAAAGCCATCCAAGGCAGAAACTACATTCCAGTCATTCTCATCATGTTCAGTTAATCTGCTTTAAGAGATAATGAGGGGGACATCTGAAATATGAAACCATCAGGGTGTGGGGTGTGGTTTAGTGGCCACCTATGTTACATTATCCACCTGACTATATGCTGGCCCTGGAAATTTCCAGAATCATTACTGAGGCAAACTAAATTTAAAATATCCTAATGAGTAGAAGAACTACAAATTAGATATGTTGTCATGTGTCATAAATGCAAGCTTAATTCAAATTTTGTTCAGAAATCAATAGTCATAAAAAATGACTATTGATTTAAAAAAACAACAACTATGTCATAATTCATGAAAAAAGAAGAGAAAAAAATGTAAGAAAAATAAAACAGTGCTAGCCCATGAGGACTGAGGTAGTACTGCATATTGCACGTAATCTATTCTACCGGCCCTGCAGTATTCATTATTCATTGGTCGAGCGTTCAATTCTTCGCATCTGATTGGTTGCGAGTCATGCCTGTCATTTATGTTGCCACGCCCCCAGTGCCAGCGACTTCCGCTTCTGTGTCAGTCCAACAAGGCTAAACACTAAATTCCTGCTCATCCCTCTGGACCTGCCAAAACATTCTCTCAGCAGATACCACCGAGGTAAGTCCAGAGACATTTGACTACTCTGTCGTAGGTCTGTTTTTGTTTTTTTCAAGGCCACACATCTTGCTTTGTCTTATGTGTAGAAGGAAGGCTGCTATCAACGCTAGTTAGCCACATATTGTAGCCTGCCCGCTAACGTTAACACTAACTGTTAGCTGTCAAAGAGCTCCCTGACGTGCTGTCAGAGTTGAAGCTGTCAGCTCGGTGTATTTTGATAAGTACTGAAAATCCACAATATGATTGTTTAAAAAATTTCCCCTTAATAAAATGGTTTGCTGAGGTAAATTATGTTTAAATTGATAAGCTAAACCAATCGCTAATGTTAGCAAACAGTTAAGGTAGCATAGCATTTGGGATGGGTTCACCGTAGCACTTATGAAGTGGTTTTGACGTTGTTGTCAATGAGGATTTTATCAAAAAACACCGCTTACCTTGAGTGTCAGTTATTCTTACCTACTGTAGGCTACCTGGCTCTTTCTAACATATTTGCTTGTGATGTTAGAAAGTTAAAGTTATCTGATTATCTTGTGTGATACTGGTATGACTGGTAGTTGTGCCTGAAGTCATATGTCGGGGCGACATAGGCTACTGTAGAGCCAAGGAGGGAGATGACATACTAGTCAGACAAAGGGAAACTTTGATTTATGAAACCCTCAGACTTCATTGTAAAAGACAGAATGGCAAAGAAACTGCTGGGCACCACCAGCACCACTTATCTCAGTCAAGGCTTAGGTTACAGTCACCTCCTATCACGTTTTACGGCGGCAGCAAACATTGGGAATGTTCCCTTGCCTGTTGAGCTTCTCTGTGCCTCCATCACCATCTAGATCTGACTCACTGGACAGACTAAACAAAGCTTTGTCCTCTACTGTTGGTGTACTAGAGGTCACCGACACCAAGGTTTACACTGACATAGCAGGCTGTTTGTCTGCTCTCCCTGATATAGACATATCCCTCAGAGATTGTATTTCTGTATCAGCTGAACTCAGACGGAGATGCTGTAAAAAGTGCTTACATTAAAACAGAATATCTGTTAAGAAACATACAGATATCCTGATGTTTAGTTTATTGAAAATATTTTGACTTCCAGTTGGGAACATTATGTTACAATAACAGACAAGAGTGCAGATGCGTTTTTAATGCACCTAGAGATGCTGAGGTATTTAGACACTTTTATGTTTTAACATAAACAGGACTTAGAACAGTTGTTGCCAGACAGTACAGTGAGTGCTCTTATTACAAATAACAACTGTATTAAAAAAAGAGAATGCAGTTTCGATTAAACTGAAACTGGTTACTAGATTGACTGAAACATATTTGCTGTCAATTTCATAGGAAACTGATAATTTGAGTAGAAGTATTTTCTTGTTGTATTCTCTTTAACAAGATTTTGGGGAAGACAAACAAAGTCTTGGTGACTTTTGGTTTTCAATCATATTTAAAGATCAAATGATGAATTTACTTATTTCTCCAGTACTGGAGAAATGACATGGAAGATTTTGTTTCAAAAAAATTCATTTTGATATCAAGAGGTGTCCACAGGAAGACACAAATCGGCTGAAATTCTTGCTACATTACTCAAGACACGCGACCATTCTCTCTGGAATTACAGCTGTTGTCATTTTGTTATTTGTCTTCCTCCCTAAGGTGCCCTAATTACCCCCTTAGCTAGTTACTATGGTGATGGTCTGCATTTCAGGCAGGAGTATCGCACTTGTACCAACAGGCTGCTGCCCCCCCTACCCTCATGGGACAGCAGAGTGACACTGATGGGAGATTCTGTTTGGTCATTTAGTGATTGCCAAGTTAAGTGTTTATTTTGTAAAGAACTACAGTTATGTAATGTGTTGTTTCGAGTTGTGTGGTTACATTTAAGAGAAGCGGAATGAGATTTTGCAAGGCATGTTGTAAAAGCCACGTTTCAACACAGTTGCGAGAAGTGTTGTGGTGATGGTAGTGCCAGCACAAAGCGGATGTAACATGAGTAGAAACATGAATTATTCATGCACGGAAAGTGTAGTCTTACTTGGTTTTTGGTGGTATTTTAGGAAGAGTTATATGTGCAAAACTAATCACTGTAGATCCCCTATTAAAGTGTGTCGTACATTCTGTTAAATAATATTTTGATTGTACAATCAGCTACTGTTTAAACATTTCATTTGAATGCACTAAAAGGTTGCTGACTCACTCTTGCAAGTGCACAAGTGCTCTTTTTGACATTGAGCTTTGTTTTCTTTTTGTACGTCTGAAATCTGTAGTGTGTTGTCACATGGGGATAAGGTAAAGTTTGGGCTAGTGTTAGTCTAGGCAACCATCTAGGCAACAGAGAAACAATCCTGTATGTATAATTTATAATAGAGCAGAGTAACAGGTAGACAGGCAGGAGCCTGTCTGATGCACAGCCTTCGTATGGCTTTGGTCTCCTTTGATTGGCTCATGGTCATAGGGAGTGCATGTTGGTCAGCAGTGGCAAACTGTGAGAGTGAGCTTGCTATGGATACACCATTAGATCAGTGTACTCTCATTGTTAGCTAGTATTAGTGTTAAGTAATTTATTGATACAGAGCTGTTATTAATTTCCTGCCAGTATTTGTCAGATTGTGCACTCAGCAATAAAATTCCCACTACTATGCTGATGTAGAAACTACCTTTAAAAACCAGCTCACTGACTCTCTGCTAAAGATATCTTCGATAATGTGTACACAGTAAATATGAATTATGAAGTCTTGATTGATGCAGTGTTGCCTGCGTTTTGTACACGACGTACATTTGCTTTCACAGGTTGTTTTGTGTCTAAATACTTCGTAGCTACATGTTTGGACTATAGTGGCACCATGTAGTTAGCCAAATTGTGTAATTAGGCAGTCTGTTTTTGTTTGATTTTCCAGCTTTCCTGTTCTTGTTTACTGATGGCGAAGATAACCTCAACAAAGACTGCTCATTTTGCCAGCTGGAGAAGGGCTGGGTAGAGTTCTGCTTACCAGTACCACCAGACAAAGTAATTTGGCAAAGTTTCACCACTTCACAAACAGTCTAAAATAATGTAAATATCATTTACTATTAGTTATTATTGATGACCTAAAAATGGTGTATTTCTTTTTATAACTTTGACACTGAAGCAGCCAAACCAGATTTTTTCCCAGCTGAACCAGTCACACACCAGCACAGCTGACAGCAATGTTGTTCACAAAACTTGCTCTTGCTTGTGTTTTGTATCGGTTAGGAGTGTCCCAGTGTTTGTGTTTAAGCGTAGACACGCTGAGAAGTTTTGAGATGCTGAGCAGGCTTTCTAAGTGCCTGCGTAAAAGTAAGACTCATCCTAATCCGAGCAGGTTCTACCTCCTAACAGGTATCGCTGGAACGTGCTGACTCACACTACATGTAATGGTGGTGTGTTTATGTGTTTGTGTGAATGTGGAGAGAGAGAGAAGGACTGTATGCTCAGCATCCAGAGCGTTTACACTAAGTTCTAGCAAAGGGATCATGAAGAGGACAGACTTGTCACTTCAGTGGCAGAGAAAAAACCTGGTGACCACTTTTACAATGTCCTCTGTTTTGGGATTAACCCTTGTTCTTAAGTAAAACAAAACTAATTGGAGGTTGTTGTTTTTTTAAAAAAATACCTTCTTTAGGACTAGCATTGACCTGGCTAGGAACATTAGCTCTTAAACTATTGTGTTTATTTGTCGATGATGAACTTGACTTACATACAATCCTTCAGTATCTTATTTCTGGGAGATTGTTTCAGGAATTAGGATGTAGGGCTGCACAATTAGTCAAAATTTAATCGATATTGCAATATTGCCCACTGCAATTTTCAAATTGCATCCAGGCACAAGTATGTTAAAAGAGAAATGTGTATCAAAAATGTCATTTAATTCAAATATTGCGGCGCTGCAGAGTTCTCCTGGCCCACATATCATATTTTATAGACTTCAGAAAACATCTTTGTTTGATGGAGATCCCTGCAATAATCACAATATAATCATTTAAATATCTTTTTGAACAAAAATGAGAATAAGGATTTAAAAATTATATTTTTCTCTTGTATCACAATTCATATCGCAGTAACAGTCACAATATCAGTCCAAGTAATTGCACTTAGATATTTTTTCAAAATCATGCAGCCCTGTCAGGATGCCAGAACTACAAAGTCATACTACTGTCTTCTGTCAACAGTATTTTTGTTTTTTTCTGTATCATTTCAGTGCTGTCAGTTTGATCAGTGTTTGTTATGGCATTTATGTTCATTTTTTCTTCCTTGCTAATTCATCCTTATGTATAATTTAGTAGTAAATACCTTTGAAACCTTGTGTCTGGTTTCAGTGGCTCAAATTCTTGGAGTCATTGCTTTTGATATGCCGGGAATGCCAGCTCAGTAGCTGACATGTTATCATCATTTAGTATTTGAGTTTGTTTGTGTGTGTTTGGGTGGGACAGTGTTTACTCCTTTTGTAAGTTTCTTCCTGGGCCAACGTCCTCATCTAAGGCCGAAAATGGCTTATAATTTAGACGCTGCACCAGTTTCTTTGACTTTCTCTGTCCCACTGCTTTTATTGGGAGATTGTGAGGGAAGAAATAATGATAGTGAAACCTTTTTACTGTCTAATCTGCCTCTCTGTATTTTGTTTTAGTTGTAAAAGAAACAAGAGACACAAGAGACAGGATGAGTTTTTCCTCACACACTTACAACTCAGTCACTCATGAGCAGTGGTGCATTTTCAGCCTTTAACGTGTCCAGATTGTGGCCCTCACGTGCTTCTCAAAAGTCTTGTAATTCCCCCACACATTCTCCTTTAAATCATTTTTTTCTGCTACACAAGTGTGTGATTTCAGCTGATTAGGTACATTGTAATACTGTTGTGCCTTATAAGTTTTGCTACTGTCCTGCTGAGCAGTTGTTATGTAGCCAGCGTTGCAATTTCTTACTCCCTCAGGATAGATGTTGATAACGTTAACAATCACTTTTTACCAAATTGCTCCTGTCAGTGACTGGACTTCAACATGGGAAGTCTTGTGCTTGAGTTCGAGTGAATTTGATTTCATACTTGCAGTCATACTCCAATAAAAAGTTGTTTGTGGGCTGACATTAAAATATTTGGTAAGGGTCTTGTGATATTCACTTCCATTTTCCTTCCCTCTGGCACTGATTCGTCCTGCTGCAGATGACATACAGTGGGTGATGCTGTGTTAAAGGAGCAGCTCATTAAAGATAAATATAGGTGAAATGTTTTTTTTTTTTTAAATGCTGTGAAAGGAGCAGCTCATTAAAGATAAATATAGGTGAAATGTTTTTTTTTTTGTTTTTTTTTTAAATGCTGTGATACAATATGAAAGATTTGTTTGGTTTCTTTCCTGGTTTTTAAGATTTTTCTCACCTCATTAGGATGTTTTTCTGTGTTGTTAAACAAACAAACAAACAAACAAAAAAAATGTCATAGACATAAAATGAAATTTGCACTGGACTAATTTACCTGCACCTGTCTAAGCAAAGCACACAACTCCATTACACCTGCCTCCCTACAGATTCTGTTTTCCTAAGTCAGCTCCTGGTGATCATTTTCTTTTCTGCATGAATAAAATCTTGATGAGACGATTAAGTTGGTCAGCAGGGAGCAATGAAACATTTTGAAATTTCAACAGCTAGTAAGTGTTTCAGACTTAAGGGGACAGTTCACCCAGAAATGAAATTTCAGTCATTTTCTACACACCTCGTGCAGATGAAAGGTTGGGTCAAAGTTTCTAGTCCACAAAACACTGCTGGAGTTTCACATGACCAAGGTGTTACAGTAATCTCACAAACAATTGAAGCAAATGGAGACTGAGATTCAAACGTGGGGAAAAATAATTAACATAATAAATCTATAAAATACCTCCATACTGCTTGACTGTCAGTGTTCATTGTAGCCTGTAACTCCTGACATGGCACACACAGAACTGTGTTTACTTGCTAATGAGGTCTGGTTCCATCAACACCAGGAACACCAGACATGTCCTGCATTTATCCTGCAGATATCTTGAGCTCTCGTTCGTCTCGCCTCACGCAGCTGCTTCGCATGGTGTGTGTGTGAATGTGCATGAGAATGTGGCTCCCGAGTCGGGAGCTTCAGGCTACAATGAACAGTGAAGCTACAAATATGGCGTCAGCGACCTTTTCTCAAACAGCTTGGCCTGTAGAGGCTTGGCAACACTTGGATTACCTCGGATGAGCGTTATGGAGGCATTTTATGTTGTTATTATTATGTAGATTTTTTACGTTTGAACCTCAGTCTCTCTTCACATGAATTGTTTGGGTGATTACTGCAACATCTTGGTCACGTAAAACTCCAGAAGTGTTTTGTAAACTAAATAATTTCACCCAACCTTCTATCAGCATCGGGGTGAGTAGATAATGACAGAATTTCCATTTTTGGGGTGAACTGTTCCTTTAATGGATGCAATGACATTTATTGCAGTGCGTGTGTCTAATGCTGGTCATTTGACCCGTTTTGAACAGATAGTCCCAGGAACCAAACCGAGCTAAATAAAGATATCAGAACATAACTTTTCCTTGCTCGTCAGTCATTTGTGTTTTAACTGCATCGTTTTTGCACATCAGCCAAGTTTAAGTGTAGAAAAAATTATATGTTGAGGTAAAATGGGAGACTGAAAATGAAAGTATGGAGAGATATTTGTCTCAGATGAAGCCACATTTTCTTTATTTTTTTCAAATTCTCCTTTCTTCTTTTATGTAACATTAAAAAATATTATACGAATTTTCTATCCAGCGTCCCAGCATTGCAACATAAAAAGTGGTTGCCACTACTGTCAGTCTGAAGGAACATTGTCCGTTAGTGGTTGCAGTCTCGAGGACTGTGTGTGACCTGGCATTCAGCACAACAGCGGACCCTTCTTCAATGTTTCCTGGAGGTTTGTCACAAAGATTTAGAGAAAAATTTTACTGTGGAAAAGGGTAAACTTACCCTTCTGAGTTGCTATGTCAGATGTCTTCAGATGAGACCCAGGGCAGTTACTAAATTTCACCAAATTCTACGTTTGTTTTTCCAACTTGTTTGAATTGTCCCTTTCTATTAAATGCAATTTACTGAGACGTTCTCGTTGTTGTCAGTCTCTTTTTGTTTACATTATGGCTTGATATTTTGTTTATTTCCTCTTTCAGGGTTT
>JAQFJB010000002.1:3722902-3735702 GCA_029874875.1 Naso minor | reverse complement strand
TTGTTATCCCATGAAAAAGAAAGGATTTTTTTTTAACGTTGTTAGTCGTCGCTTGGTTTTCCCCCCAACCATCTTTGAATTACTTTAGACTGAAAAAGCTTTGCTATCACGCCTTATATTACAATCTCAGAGGTCTGCCAAAAAACTGACTGAGTACAGACATGCAAACATTATGTGTTGTAGCTTAAGAAGTCAATAACAGCTAAATATTTTATAAAGTACTTTATAAACCCTATACTTTTTGAATTTCATACATCATAAACTGATAATACAGATGTGAAATATTCAAAGGGAAGTGATGGGTGACACTTTCGATATCCATGAAAAATGACAATTTTGCAAGGATATCTATGCATGTGTCTGGCAGGAAAAAAATAATAATTTCAAGCCTCTAATGCCATGTTTCCTCTGTATTTTCACACTTCCTATGCCCTAAAATTTCTGCCACTGCTGACCAAAAGCTGAGGCCTTCAACATCAGTGTTACCACTTTTAAGTCATCTGCAAGTGTTCCTCAGTTCTCTCACCTGCTGCATGCTCTGAGCTGCTGTTTTCTGTCTCCTCTGCTCTACAAGCTGCTGCTGAAGCTGCTGCTGTAAAGACTGGATCTGATCAAGCTGGGACTTCTGCTGGGCCAGCTGCTCCCTCTGGAGAACAAGTTGTTTTTCACGCTCTTGTTGCTGCTGTTGTAGAACCTAAAAAATGTGGGTGGAAAGGGGAACAAAAAGACGGACACAACGGCGAAAAATGGAAAGGACAAAAGAGAAAAGTGTGGAGCAGCATGGCACAAGAGAGAGGTGAGAATTCAGATGGTTGAGGTGAGAGGAGAGTAAATGATCAAACAACACAAATAAATGATGAAAAAAAGACAGAAAAAAATGAGGAAAACACACAGAGACAGGCAATAAAGACAGAAGAGGACAAGGTTGTGGACTTATGGAACATCAGGTTGTATAAAGGATGATCAAATTTCAAAAATGCAAACGAAATCACAAAATTCTTGCAACTGAATGTGACATGGAGTTTTTCTTGTGCTGATGGATTGTTTTTGAAATTAGCTACAAAACAGCCTAAATTTTAGACACTGCAAAATCAAGAATGGAAGCGCAACATAAATGAAGTGCAGGATGTACTGGTAATTGCTGTTGTGAGTCATACCATTATCATAAGATAATATTTAACACAATTCGCTTAAATGGCAGGCTGGTGAAAATAAGGAGTTAGAGTTTTTGCTTATACCATAGGTTATGAGATGCATATTAAACATGCCATCTCTAGTTCATTCTCATTAAGGAAGGCTTCCACACCTGTTTAACAGAGTTAACTTGAAAGATTTTCAACTGCTTGCTCTATCAAAAAAGAAGAAAATTGTCATGTTAGCCCTTCTGTTAACTAGACTTGAAACATTTTCACAGGCCTATAAAGGAGCTGAGAAAAGCAATATATTCGAATGTGTTGCTAGTGATTATCAAATGTTAACAACACAATGGGATACTTTTTTCTTTTGCATATATATCCGACCAACAAATGGAACATGGAACTTTACAAACAAAATCTGAGCATCAACTGTTTCAATCACACAGACATACTTCAAGCATGTTCATGCACACTTCATATACAAGAAAAGTCCAGTACTGAACAACATAGCATGCATACTATAGAGCTATACTTTGACAATGCAGGCAAGGTGCAAATCTTTCTTTTAACAAGAAAAATCAATCAAACATTACATGAAATAACATTTTTTCTAACAATGTCATCATTTCAACACTATCTTCTAAAAAGATCTGGTTACACTAAACTCAGTTTGTCTCACAATGTTGAGAAACTGTTAGGAGACATGCAGCATGCATATACTGTATAATTTTTTGTATTATTTCTAGGAATGAAGTACTTTAGTTTGCACAGCAAGTCCTTTTACTGGTTGCACATAAAAAAACATGAACAAAAACAGAAGCTATTCAAATGTATAAAGGACAAAAACTCAAAAAGAAACACTGCAAGTAACACCATCACAAAAACCCCCACGAATGATTATTTAAAGCTAAGCTACATAACGTCAAACAGGACACCAACTATCAAACCCTCTATTCTGCCTCCTATTTCTCCCTCTACCTGTTCCTTGATGCTCTGCAGCTCCTGCAACTCTCTCTGCACCAGGATCTGTTCCTTTTCCCTGTGCAGCTTCAGCTCCATCCTTTCCCGTTCTAGCTCCTCCTGCAAGCGTAGTTGCCGGAGTTTCTCCAGCTCAACACGCTCCCTCTCCATCTGCAGGAGCTGCTCCTGCTGCCGGTGCAGCCTCTCTGCCTCAGTTTCACCCTCCTTGTGTATGGCACCTGGTGGAGGGAAGGGAGGAAGACCCCCTGGAATGGGTATACCACTGCTTGGGGCAGAGGGGCCTGGAGGTTGGGTGTAGCTTTGAGTCTGTGAAGAAGCTGAGGGTGGGTAGGCATGGGCTGCCGGAGGGGGCTGTTGTGGCTGCTGATTTGTTGTTCCCTGTTGCTGTTGTTGTTGACTGTTCAGGTGTGCCTGGGAGAGGTTTATTGGCTGCTGCTGTGGCTCCATTGGTAGACCAACTGTTCCTTGTACTGAGGTGACCACTGCTGATGAGGAGGTCACTGCGGCACCTTTACCAAGGTACACTGGTTCATCCTGGACTGTAGAGCTAGTAGTTGTCATGGAAACAGACACTGGCGCACCTATTGGTACCGAAGATGTTGCAGCACCAGTGGTAGAGACAGTGGTTGATGTTGTTTGGAGAAGACCTGGTGCAGGGTAACGGAGGGGGGCTTGTCCAGACAGGGGCATTCTGGGGCTCATTGGTAGTCTGCTGAGACTGGATAGTGGCACAGGTGTCATATTGGCAGAGGGATATGGCCTATAAATTCCCTTTAGTAGTGGACGAAGAACAGAGGCAGGCTGGGTTGTGATGGGAAGTGTAGAAGCGATGGGAGTCTGAATGGTGGAGTAGATCATCCCATCAGAGGACCTAATAGCAGCAGGGTACATTGCTCTGAGACTGGCCTGCCTGGCATTGATAAGGTTGGTTAGCGCTTGACTGTGGGAGATTGGCTTCCCATCTAATCCAAAGAGGAGGTTTTGTCTCATGCTAAGACCTGCTGCAAATCTCGAGGTCCCAGGCCCGGTTCCTCTGCCCAGACTGCCAAACTGCATCAAATCTGGGTTGCTTCCATACCTGTCCATTGAATTGAGGGCTGCACACATTCTGCTAATCTCCCTGGCAGTTGTCGCACTGTACTGAGCCAAGTTAGCTTCTTGGAAGCTCGCAATGTCACGAGCAGAATAGCCATAGTCTGAACTGATGTTAGACAATGAATTAAATCTTCTTATTGGCAGTGTTTGGGCTGTAATGTCTCCTCCATGCCGTAAATCTGTATAGGAACCATACTGCATGCCCATATATCCTCCATATCCCTGTTTCATAGCAGTTAGATCTATGGCAAGTTCTCCAGAGGCTTGGATGTGTGGTTCTAGTTTTGAATGGTAGGACTGTAGCCCTGCTTCAGCTAGGTTTGTATCAGACATGGAAGGCTGGAGCCTACCAGGGAAAGGTAATGTGTAGGCCTTACGTCCATCGACTGGATATTCATTGTAACTTCTAGGTTGTCTCTCTTGGTCAGACTCATAGGTAAGAGGTGGGGCAGAAGGAGGCCTTATGCCCTCTTTCTCAGAACCACCAACACAGCTCCCGCCAAATGGAAGTCGGTAAACAACATCACAGCAGGCTGGTTGGTTGTCAGGTTTAATTTGGCCTCCTGTCAGATCCATAGCATCCTGTCCTTCTTCTACCTTCACCAGCTGAGTCACAGCCCTGGTCTGCTCGGGCCCTCCATCCATTTGGACTACCATGCTATGTGGGGATTTAGCCCCTGACATCAAACCAGGAGGGCTGGGCTTCCCTTTTAGCTCAATGGGACCGGTGCCATACATCTCAGGATTAATAACTGGTGATACTGCACTGACCACAGCTGAGGCAGTGCTAGTCTGGCTGACTATCAAGTCTTTTTTAAATAAAGGGGAGATCTGGCCAGTAAGGGTGTACCTGGCCAAAGCAGATGCCTGTTGCTGCTGGTGTTGCATTTGATGGTGTTGCTGCAGCTGGTGTTCAAGGAGCTCTTGCTGCTTTTGCAGCTTCTCTTGTTGTTTTTGTAGCTCTCGCTGTTGGATGCTGAGGTCTTCCAGTTTGGCATCAATTTTTGGTATTGATGGATCAACTGGAGGTGAAATTGGTGGTTTGTTCTGGGAAAGACACACAGCCGAACCCATGCCCTGACCCAGATCTACTCTGTTTTGATGGGGATCACCGTAGACTATAGGCTGTTTTGGCTGGGTCATGAACATGGAAGCTGCCACAGTGACACTCACAGTGGTTGGTGTCGTGGTCTCCTGGGTGTTCAGGTTCATAATCAGTGGCTGTACAATTGTTGAATGTCTGCTACCTTCTGATCCACCATGATATTTCCTGCTTTCAGTAGCTAATGAGGTGAGATCCATCCCCTGGTCAGTCATGATAATAGGAGCTGGTTTTGTGGCTGTTCTAAGGTCTACAACACTACCTCCTTGGATCATATGGCCCTGTTCTACCCTTGAAGTCCCTGGGACTGTAGAAATTCGACAGAGAGAGATGTTATCCATTGACATAGACCCTCTGGTGTAAGTGCTAGCTGTGGTGGCCATACTTGTCCCTACATTAACCTTCTCTACTCTTTGTGTTCGGTAGAAGCTGTGTGTAGGAGACTGTTGGTAAGGTGGTGTGTCTGGAGGGCTACCACATGGGGAGTAAGTGTCAAATGTCGACTGACGGCTAAATCTGGTAGGTGAAGACAAGGGAGAAGTAGCAGTGTTGACTGTCATTGGCCTCGCCGGGCTTGGTGGTGGGGAATATGGGGCATCTTGGGAAGACTGCTGTCGATAGAGTCGTGGAGAAACTGATCGTTGTGATGTTTGGGTTCCCTGAGCCATCACTGGAGATGAAGGCCCAGAACCAGCTGAATCCATTCGTAATGCTGAACTGAAAGTCTGTGTAGAGAACTCAGCTGTACCCCTTCTTGAGGGTGAACGGGTGGGACTCTGAGGTGGGGGTGATGGAGAAAGAGGTGGACTGGTGCTCCTGTAATATGTAGTGTACTTGGGAGAACGTGGCTCAATGATTCTCTCAGTGGAAGATGTTGAACTTTCTCGCAGTTGGACACCCCTGGTCTCCCCAACTCTTCTGGTGATTACTTCTCTTTGACTGTAGGCCTGAGTAATCTCTGCAATCTTGCTGCATACACTTGAGACTGTTGCTGAAGATGTGGCAGCACTTCCTGTGTGCCGACTATATATACCAGACTGAGTAGACGTTATAGTGTGGCTTGAAGTAGTCTGAGAAATAGTCACTGCATCTCTGGCGTAAACTCCATATGCTGCAATAGTGGTGGCAGACACTGTTGGAGTTATTCCATTTTTTCCTGCTTGACTTTTGATCCTGTCTTTGTGTCCTTCCTTTGCAGAGAAGTGCTGTGTTACTCGAACATCAGGAATCCGTCCTCCAGTCTCAGCAAAGGAGACAGGAGCAGAGATCTGAGTTGGGCTTGTCCCTGGAGTTAGGAGAGCATTGCTTTGCTCCAATAGCTTGGCAAAGGCCGAGCCTGTATCTAGGAGCTGTTTGTCTGGGAAGGAGCTCTCAATCTCAATCTCTACTTGTTCATCAGTGGCCTGCTGCATCTTGGTGATGTTCTGTGATGTTTGTCGGATCTCCTCATAAATATCAGTTTCTGTTTCTACTGCCTCATTATCATACCCTGTTTGATCTTGTTCATATTCATACTCGTCATCATAACTATGTCCATTAACGTCCTCCTCATAGTACTGTCCGTGTCTTCCATGTTGCTGCTGTTGCTGCTGTTGTTTCTGTTGTTTTTGAAGTATCTCTGCCTTCCTCATCATCTCCTCATAAACCTCCTCAGCGCTCTTTAGTGGTTTGGAAGTTGAAGATGGTGCTGTGGTGGTTGTTGTAGTTGATGATTTCTCTACTGGTGAGTAGAGAGACATAAAGGTAGGCAGGTTGTACTCGCTGCCTGACTTGTAAAGTTTGGACTCATATCCCTCAGCCTCTGAGTCCAGACTCTGGGGGGAATATTCAGAGGCAGAAGAACGATGGAGCTCTTCCATTTCTGCAGCTTGTCTCAGCTCCTCTGTTGGAGAAGCATCTTCAATTGGTGAGAGATTGCTGGGTGGTGTCTTAGATCTCTCTCTGCGCCTCTGAGCCCTCAACTCCTCCTTATCTCTCTTGGTCTTCCGTGCTGTGCTCCTTATTCTTTGTTGTTCCACCTCCCTCATCTTCTCTTGCTCTCTCAAAAGTTCTTCCTCTTCTCTCAGTTCGTCCTCCTCCGAAGAGTCTTCAATGGTGGGAAGGAGAGGGCCATGGGAGCGGTGGCGTGCTTTTCTCTGCTGCTTGGCTTCTTCTAGCCTTTGCCTCCTGCTGGGGCTACTGTCACTGTCCTCCTCCATTGATGAGATGGAAGTAGGAGACTGGCCTGAGCCATATGAAGATGAAGTTGCAGGTAGAGTGGAGGAGTAGTCACCCCGAGAACGTTCCTCAGGAGATCCTGTCAGGCTCTCCATCTCAAGCTCTGGTTCCCGATCAAGACTCAAATCATTTTCACTGCTCAGCTCCATGTCTCGGCTGTAGCTATTGGTGTTATTGAGTTCAATAGTTTTGAAGCGCCTTAGGCCTCCTTGTGATGCCATCACATCTTCCTCACCTTCCTCCACTGATCCTTTGTAAACATCAGTAGAGCTCTTTGTTTCTTCCTCAAAACTGCTGGAGTGGTGCTGAAGACGTCTCTTTTCTTTCCCTGAGTCAGAGATGATGTGCTTATGGTGGCTTTTCTTGGGTTTCTGGTAGCCATATCCTTCGTCTTCCTCATCTTCTTCTTCCTCCATCTCTTCCTCCTCCTCCTCATTTTCTTCATCAGCGCTCATCTCCATTATTTGTCTCCTCATAAACTCCTCATCTGTCATGTCTGTGGGCTCAGTATCTTTTTCCTTCTTTTTCTTCTCCTTCTTCTCCTCCTTCACTTCCTTTCGTTTACCCTCCCAATCTCCGCCATCCTCTTCTTCCTCTAGTATATCTTCTAGTTCCTCGTCAGAATCGTATGCATCTGGTGGGATTGACAAGGAACGTGGGCGTTGCTTTCCCCTGTCATCTAAATCTCTGTCTCTGTGCTTCCTCCCCCTTCTATCTACCTTCTCTTCAGAAAGACTCTTTTCCAGCAAAGGCCTCATGGAGCTTTCCAGCTTGGTGATTTCAGAAGGACTTGGTGGGGAGCCTCGCCCACAGAGCCCCCTCTCACTCAGCTTCATCTCCTCCTCTTGGATTAGACCTGTGATTTCACTATGTGAGCTGGAAATGCCATCAGAAGAGTAGCCGGTGTCACTGAGGCTCTGAGGGCTGCGTGACAAGTCATGGGTGCTGTTGTTTTTTGTATCCTACAGGGAAGAAGAGAGAAAGAAAAATGCATTAAATGTGGGAGAGGTGGGGTTTTATGCTTTTATGTTTTTTAATGCTTATAATTTATTTAATAAAAAGTTACTTAAAAGAGAGTATTTGCCAGATTTTATGCGACTGTCTAATCACTGTAATGGTAAATGTTTTTAATCAAAGCAATGTACATAGGTGCCAGAAGCTCATGTGCAGTGCATCTTGGTACCTTTAGGCCACAGCTTGTCGAGATGGAGAACTGTGCTTTCTTATTAAATATAGCACACACTGAACTGATTGCTTATATTAACTACATTTACTATAATTAGTGATTGGAAATCCCCATAAAATGTGGCAATATTTTTTCTTTTAATTGCACAAAGAAAGAAAGAGAATGCGACAAGACTGAATTCACAAAGAGCATGTGAGAGAATAGGCTCAATGTTGTTATTCAGCTACACCATGGATGTGTAATTTTACATAGAGCACTGAATACGTAGATGTAGTTAAAGTACATATTTTAAAAAGCTTGCCTTTCCTATTTCCAAAACTAAATAAAACAGATTACATGTTAGACCCACTAAAAGCTATGTATTGCCTTTAAAAAAAATCCCAAATAAGTGCTTTATTATTAGATTACAGTGCAGAAACAGCTCCAGTATGTAATGAAGATTAGATATGCACATTGATCCAAAACATTCAGAGTATGACCTAATTTTATTAAGAGGCAAACCTGGAACAGAATATTACTTGACAGCATTAAGACATATAACATAATTATAAAGTTACCATAAGTGTCTTGTAGAGGTAAACAATATTTTCTGAGCCATTGATGAAAAGTTTGGTCCTTCTGTGTATTTTTTTTAGGAGTAAATATATTTTTTTTGGATAATGAGGACAAAGTAAGATTTTGGAATAAACCGGATTGGAACATTAAAACTAATGAAAACTCATTCATCAATGGCTCCTTCTCAGATATCTGTTAATAACATGCCAACTCATAATCTCAAAGGGACTAACCTGGTAAATGAAAGAGGGATGAAGGAAAGAATACGAATTAGATAGAAATTATGGAAATCTTTTCTAGAAAACCTCTTGGTTACTTCAGAGAAGACTTACTTTGTGCTCTCTCTAGTTTAAATTCATAGCAGCTCCCCAAACGAAGAAGGGCTGCTCTGCCTTTGAAAAAACCCAAAGCCGCAAATTCTTATAAATATTTTTATCAGGAGCGATGGCTGCCGCTGAGTAAGTAAATGCATCATTTCACTTCCTCTGTGATTCTCTCTTACTCTCTCTACCTCCCCAAGGTAACTCATGAATGCTTTGTTGCTACTTGCAGCCTCAGTAGGGACTCAGTGACATGCAAAGGGATGTCCAACACTGAGGGAGAAAGTAAATGGTTTAACCTGCAATTCTAAATAACTAGGCTTGACATAAAATCTCGGTGTGCTGCCATAGCATTACTCTCTCTGACCATTTTGTATGATCTAAAATACTAAATGTTACCTTTACAAGAAAATTACCACTTTCACTTTATTTATGATGGGTTGTAATCAGCGACTATGTTTAAGAGTGCAAGAAAATAAACATATATGGAAAAAACAAAAACCCATCCAATTCAGTGCCACTATAAACCTTCAGGTGCAACCATCACTGTCATTTTAAATTAGTTAAATGAATTGTAGCTAAAAATTAACCAAATAAAAAGGCACATGGGTAAGAGCATATTGTATTTCAATTGTGTTTTGTTTAAACTTCAGAAGACAACAAGTATTTTATCGATCAGTGACCAGTTACTAGACTTGGTTTCTTTTAAAATAAAACAGCATGTAGCAGCTACGAAACAAGCAGAGAAGTGTCTAAAATATTCATAAGAAAATAATGGGAGGTTGTATCAAAAACATACAGCTGAAAAAAATGACCTTCTTAACCAAGAAAAAAATGTTATTGCCATTAAAATGGAAGTTTCAGAGATGGATAAGAGATAGAATTGGCCAAACTAATGTAATCTAACAGATTTTTTTTTTTTTTTTAAATGACAAAGCTTTTATCTGTGAGCACAAACATGAATTACAACCCACTACACATTCCCACATTCCACAAATACATTAAATAGAACTCCATGTTGGGTGACTCTTCTCTAAGTCGCAGATCTGCCCAGTCATTTGTGCACTTTAATGGAAGCTAATGCCTTACTCAGACCTTAATATCCTTTAGATATTATGCCTGCCAGTCTTCTAAGGGTTTAAGGTTTTTAACAGTGTTGGGTCCACTAATTTATCTGTCCAATGGTGGATTTTTTTATTGATTTCTCTAATGAATGTTAAAATAAATAAATTTGATCAGGTTTATGCGCATGAATACAAATCAATCTTCATTTCATGAGGCAGCTGGGTCGGGGAGATCACATAATCTTGCAAAATTCATCATGCCAGCATCCAAGCTAACCACCCATCTGAAATACAGTGGTTTGGAACTATAAGTGTCCATTTAGGATCTGACTTTTTTTTGGCAAGAGTTTGATTTACCAACTACCTCCGTCGGTAGTAGCCTCTATCAACCTTATATGATTTGACCTGATTGGCTGAAGTTAGTAGCTCCCTGACATACATGATGGACAGATTTTTGAGAATGCTTGCCCTTATGTAAGTACAACTCACCAGATGATTCTGTGTAATAATCCAAGCTAACTAAAACTGTCCTCATTAAAGTAACAAACATTCATAGTTTATGCGAAAAACTTTACTTCTCAATCTCAACTCAACATTTGACACAGTGGGTTGGCAACAGGGAAACCATTTTAGACTAATTAAATCCCATTATCAACAGAACTTTCTTTACATTGGTCATCTAAGCCTCCTCATCTGTGGTCCCCTTGTTCTGTGGCATTCCCCAAGGCTCCATCCTCGGCCTCCATTATTTTGTGTTTACATGATGCCACTGGGCAATTCAGTACCATTGATAAAAATCTGTGAGAAGACAGTTTTATCATCTTGTCCCCTTCTTGTTCTTGTTCTTGTTCTTCTTCGTATTAACATAGCTCTGTAACAACATTGATGAAAACTAACAGAAATATGCCAAAAAGCGATGATGAGGTTGATGAAGCTGCCCAAATTATTGAAAGTCAATTTACAGAAATATCAACTCTAAAATCAGCATATTTCTTAAAATAATGTAAAATGAAATGAGATCAAGAAGGCAGTTCAGTCTGAATCAAAGCTGACCTGTTTCACCAGCCTTAGTATCTCAGTGATTTTTGTATAAAAACAAACAAACAAACAAAAAAAACATGGCTTTGCATGATATGTTTTTACTGAATGCTTACAAATGTAACAGTTATTTATTTATTTATTTATTAAGGTTTCAAATTTTACAATCTAATGACCTACAATACTTACATTTTACTAAGAACATTTACAGAAAACCACCAAAACATGTTTAAGCTTTTCAGAAGCAATGTTTAGAGAAGTTGTCAGTGAAAAAGCCTGATGAGTTAGAGAAGCGGGAAACCATCATATAAGATCTTACCTTTGACCAGCCACCTCATTCACAATGTCTGGTCAAGTTTTACAGTAGGTCATATTATTTATAGATTTAAACATGCATATATAGGTATAGATGTGCACCGACATCCCTAAGGACCAGATGTTGCACTCACTCCATTATCAGTTTGTGAAAGACTTTGCTTGCTTGATGTTGTGCTTTCTCCATGTCTCGTAGTCACAACAGCATCATCTTGATTAAAGCCCTGTTATAATTTTTTTTCTTTTTTCTCATCTGCAAGGGCTGTGAGTGGTTTGAAGGTCTAACATGGGCAAAACACTGTAGATCACTTATACCTGGTGCTGTACAAGAGCAGGAATTTCCATTAAGCTCATTATGCTTGATGGAAAAACTGTATGAATGTGAAGCAGAGCCACACTTACACAGTCACACATGGTCACTTAATTTGCAAACATATTCGAAAACAATCAGACAACAATAGCCTTGTTTGTTATAAATGCCTGTATGTTACTCTCTGGTTTCAACAGAAATTCACTGAAACCAGTCACATTTTTGTAATTTCCATTCATTCTCTTCTTGTTTATTATAAATTTGGCTCACTGTGGCCATTTTCCATAGGGCAACATACAGTGTTGTACACAAGATTGAAGGAATATTACAAAAAAATCTGACTTACATCATAGTGACGGGACTTCTTAATATCCTTGATCGGTATGATCTGCTCTCCCTTCTTCTGGGAAGGTTTGGTCTCTTTGGCAGTTTGGTTTTCTGGCTCGATCTTGGGTTTCTCCTCTGTGGGTTTTGGCTGTTTTGGTGTCTCTGTGGTTGGTACTGGGGCTGTAGCTGGTGTCGTGGTCTTGGTGTCTATTGGCTGTTTGGTAGCAGTGTGTGCAAGCGGTCCCATACTGCCAGTTGTTGCTTGTGGTTTCTGCATCTGGGGCTGGACTGACTTGGGTCCTTGCTGATTGGTGGGTTTGTGGAGAGGGCTTTGCTGACTGGTTGGTGCCTGGTGACGGGGTGAACCCATCGGCTGGTGCTTGGGAGACAGATGAGGAACAGGAAGAGGAGGATCATCAAGACCACCTCCTGACATCAGCCGCTGGGTCTGGCAGTTGAGACATAGCCACTCCTTTTTCTAAAACACAGAGAAGACAAAAGAAAAACAATGACAGACAGTTAATGATAACCAGCCAATTTCATAGAACAGAACTGAATTTTCTTTAATATAACATTATTTGTGTGGGCAATATTTAAAGACATGCTTCCTGAATTTGAGCCACTGGTTTGGGTAAGGTTTGTGTGTGTGTGTGTCTGTGTTCCTGTATGTGTGGGGACCAAAACCTAAATTTTCACTCACGGTGTGGGGTCTGGCAATCTTTGTGGGGACAAAGTCGTGGACCCCACAACTTTAACATTAAATTCTAGTGTCTAGATTTAAGTTTATGGGTAAGGTATTAAATTGAAGTTAGCTTAAGGCTAGGGTTAAGGTAGGGGTTTAGATTAGGATGTGCAGATGAATGGAAGTCAATGTAAAGGCCCAACAAAGATAGTTGTACAAACATGTGTGTGTGTGTGTGTGTGCATACGTGTGCACATGTGCGCAAATGTGTGCATTCCATTGTCTAATTTTTTCATCAGTCAGGCTCAAAGTGTGGGAGACGAGTGGAGCTTATGTGATGAAAATAGGGTGTAGATGTCAGTGTGACTGCCTTTTAGAAAGTGCGTCAGCTTGGCTTAGCCTGCTGCGGCTCTGACAGCTCTGTGTAGAAATAAGATATCTAGAGTGTGTACAAAGGGTGTGTGTGTGTGTG
>JAQFJB010000002.1:3465887-3478801 GCA_029874875.1 Naso minor | reverse complement strand
ATGTCATTCAGCTGAGCAGTCTGATGATGATGAATAATCATACATGCTGAGGTCGAAGGTCAAGCTGTCCACGTGGGTCTGGTCTGTGGGTGACACAGTCCAGATGTAGTTTGCTGTGTGTTTGGCTATAATTTTGCTGTGCTGTCTGGTGTGTGTGTGGAGGGGTGGTGGTGTGTGTGGGGTGCATTTGTTTGAACATGTGAGAAGATTTGCGTCCATGAGGGACACTAAGAAGCAATTAGAAGAGATGAGTATGCGTGTATAGGAGTGATTAACGTTAATACATTTGACTATCACAAGACACATCATTTAAAAAAAATTAAAATTAAAAATGATCAAATGGGTGAGTAATGCCAGCATCAGACGACTCAATCCAAGTGATGGTCCCATCTAAAATAAAATGAGCTTTAGTTATTACACAGTGTTGTTGTATCCTGTTAAAGTGTGTAATAGAGGTAGACAAATAATTCTGCATCTAGGGCCCCTCATGAGGCCCCAACAGAAAATCAGCATCACGGAAGGAATTTCAGACACAAAAGGAACATTTGATCTGACAGTCACATCTTAAAGACAACCATAGTGTGGGGTGATTTCGGCATACGAGAAAATGACAGGGAGGTATCTCTCTCGTACGCATGACAACGGGTGTCAGAAATTTATTTGTGTGTGCCTTCACATGAGTGCCCATCTGTATGCCTATAGGCTTTGTTCCCAGGCTTCTGCGGGCCTCCCACTGTAATTGCAACAGTAATTGGTGAAGTGATAACCCCATTTCCACAGGAAATGTGCCCCGGTTTCCTCGCCCCCGCCACCATCACCCCCTTCTGGTGGCATAGCCAACAAAGCCCTCCTCCTGGGAAACACTGCAACAGACAGCTATAGTTCTCTGGAACTCGGCAAGTAGACGAACAGACGGACAAAGACGCAGACACACAATCAGGCGCAGAGAGACAAAACTACACACACATTTGTCGCTCACAAACACACTCACATGGACGGCGCTGTAGGCGGTGAGAATAATTAGATAGATTAGTGATAAATGTAGGTTGTGTGTGCATGTGTGCATGTGTGCACGGCATAAAGTAATGTGTCTGAATGTAGAAACAAGAATAACTCACTGTAAAACACCAGAAAAATAACAAAGCTGGACTCCCATGAGTGAGATAGAGAGCGAGACAGAGAGACTTGATTCTTTCATCATCCTCTCTATTCATTTGTATCGTATATTCTCACATATTTCACTCTGGCAGTGCAAACTCCTGCAAGGCTTACAGAACCATTGTTATATTTTACTTGCTATGTGTTGCAAGCACACAGTTCTGATCTCAGTGGAGAAAGTTTCTTTCCCCAAAACTTGTGACTGTTCCTAAACTGTGGAATAATCCAGTATTTCCTACTTGCTAACCAAATTGTCTTGTCCACATATTGTCTCTGTTGCTGTGACGTCCCTGCCTTTTGCTGACACCCTCACCATGACAGTCTCAGCTGGTCATGCCGACTTAAAGACACCTGGAAAATCACACACACACACACACACACACAAAAAACTTCATGCGAAACTTAGGGTTGCACATAAATCTTATTAACCAATGATGGGTCACAGCTTATGGATGTAGAAATGACCTCATTGCAGAAAAGAGTGCATCTTTCTGTCAGTGGTATTTGTGACCACATCCAACAAACATCTTTTGAAAATCTCTGGCTTAACGTCTTTAGAACTGCTGCGTACTGCAATGCTTTATGTCAATGCCAACAAATTTTCTCAGTTGTCCCCGATGAGGTAATCACTGTTGCAACAGCACTGAGCTGCCTAAAGAAAAGTGCTTCACCCAGCGTCTTTTCAAAGTGCTTTTTTTTGTAGTGCCCTGAGCCGTTATAGTTTAAAATTTACTTTTAGGAAAAGGGTGTCATCTAGTGTCCACTATCTGGTGTCATCACTGTCTGACTACTTTTCAGACAATTAATACGGTGGTTGCTAGCCACCCATCACCCTGGTAAAAAAAAAAAAAAGGAGAAGCTTGTTCTGGCTGTGTCTGTTGACCCTGAGCTTTACATCAAAGTGTCTTTGTGGAAACAGATTGGCTCAACAGTTAATGCTGCTGGTGACTGTTATGCTTTAATCAACCCACATATTGTAAGTTTGTTGTTACATAGTTCACCCTCTGTTAATGTAATGAATCAAAACTCATGTCCAGCGTTTTTCTTCCACTCATTACACATGCGTTTATCTCAGCACCCTCCTGCATCCAGCCGTCGCCTTATAAAAGAAAGGAAAAAACACAGGCCACAATATACATACAGGTAGTTTTAGAGCACTGATATCAAACTGTTTACCAGAATTTCCATGTTTAAAACATCTCAGAAAACAATTCTAGCAGACGCCAGCTGCCCAACAACTGTGAAAGTTATGTCTAATTTTCCATCAATTATAAAATTTTGTAAAAATACCTTTTTTTACCGGCCAACTCTTAGACTTCGCAATAACTATCAGAAAAAAAAGACATCTCAGTGAAAGCGACATTTTGAAAACAGCTGCATCAGCACAAAACAGAAGTTTCATTTTACAGTTTTCCTGCTGGTGTGCAGGTGTGTTTGTTCAAGAGAATGCCGACACCTGGACACATTGCCATGTCTGCATGTGTATGTGTGTGTATGCGTGTGTATGGTGCAACGCAGGAATGTTCTTAGCTGTATCACACGCCACACATTTGCTCTAATCACATCAAGGTCCATCACAGCTCCCATGACCAGCAGCCTTTAATCTAATGTTCACCATAGTTAAAAATATCTGCCTCTAACACACACACACACACTCATATGAATGCACAAACAGTATATAAAAAGGCTTTCAGACAGGCAGACACTTGCACTAATATAAAGGAACCATTCACATACAGACATTTCAGTGTGTGTGTTTCTGTGTGTGTGTCTGCATGTACCAGTAGGATTATGTCTTAGTGTTTCAGTTCTTTTACGTCTTAGCCTTTTTCGTCTTTGATTCTTAGTGACAGGAGTCAGAGGCCAATTGGCTCGGATCAGAGGTCACAACCCTCGTTGACCCCGCTGTCAAGTTAATGCTGATAAGAATGGCTGCACTCACCAGGCGCGTGTTTGCATGCAAGTTTTAATATATGTGTGCAGTATGAACAGATGGTGCTACTTTCATATAACAAGCCATCACCTTTTGCTATTATAATTTTTTTTTTAAATTTTGATACTCTGCTTTTATCTTTTCTGCTGTGGATCACACAACTGAGATCGATTGATTGTTATTGGCTTTTAGGAACTTGTCCCTGAAGTCTGTTGAAGTTTTGATGAAATTACACAATAAAGAAACTTGTGTCACTTGATGCTTGTGGATTGGTTCCAAAAAAAAGGCATATATTTTTTTAACATTTTAAACAAAGGACCTCCTGTGTTGATATGCAATTTAGCACCATTCTAATTAGCTTCCACCGTACTACTGACACAATTCTAAACTGTCCCAATTTAGGCTAAATCCTTTGCTACACGCTGTAGGAGTCAGCTACAAACAATAGTGAAAATTAAAAGAGCTTTCAGCAGAAACTAGAAATTGAAGTTTTCATGTGACATCTGTGTCATGAATGCTGGCTGGAAAAAATGGAAGTCAGTAATACTGCAAAAGTTATAATATGATCTGTGCCAAACTAAATTCTAAAGAAACAAGTTACAGAATAGTTTAAGGATGGAACAATCATCTCTGAAGAAATATTTCACAGAGAAGTAACCGTATATCACCTACTCTCTTCATAAAATGTAATTTTTAGTCAGTCTTCTAATCCAGTGGTTTCTGACATTTCTCTGACATTCTTTGCTTCATATCCTCCTATCTGTGCTACATGACAACTTGCCTTTTTGGTATCAGATTGTCATTCCAAATTTTATTGCAATTTGAAAACATTTAGGAGCTGAGAGCAATTTAAGAAATCCCATTTTTGATTCAGAGTTTCTGAGAAGATTGCAGAGTTAGAGAACAGATTACCTCAAGGTTGATAAAATGATCACAGATGAGTACTGAAAATTCGCTCTTAAGTCAAGAGGTAACACCCTTTCAAAATACCACATCCAGGTCCAAGTCCTGTATTTTCAGTATACTGCAGTGCTGTGTCCCGTGTAGTTTAAACTGATCTGAGTAAAAAAAAATAATGATCCAACATTTCATTTTGTTCTGTTCTGCGATGACAAAGGCAAGAGAACATGGCTGCAGTTAATAAAGTTCTTTGGGTGAAATGAAGAAAAGGTTTTGGCTTTAGCAAGTGGAAGCCAAGGTTAGCTAACTAACATTAGCATCCATTCACTCAAACAAAACGACACTCTTTGGATTATCTCTGATAAAGGTTTTGGTGACATTAACGTATTAAACTGTGTTTTTGTTTCAACTTAGGAAGAGCACAGCTGATACAGCCAGTTAGGATTACTGTCCCCCAACAACTTAACGTTATAAAAAACGTAACCTTCATGAGGGATATTCACACAAGGTCTGCTTCGTTTAAATGAATGGATGCTAACGTTAGCTAGCTAACCTTAGTACCTACTTGTAAAAGCCATAACTTTTCTTTGTTCGCTTAACGTACTTTATCAACTGCAGCCATGTCCTCTTGTCTTTCTCATTGTTAGGAACGGGGCAGAATAAAGGTTTGATCGTCATTTTGTCACTCACATTTGTTTGAACTACATGGGACACAGCCCTGTGACATATTCAAATAAGGGGCTTTGACCCGGTTATGGTATTTTGAAAGGGTGTTAGACTTAAAGACTGAATAGGCTTGTATGGTATCTATTTTTCATTCCTCCATACCTTCTTGACATGCTACTGCTGTTTATGGTATATGACAGTATTTGTGCAAAGAAAAAAAAAAAAGACACTGATGACACCTGTCGCTGAGATGCCCTCTCTGGCGAAAACTTTGCTGAGACAAAATATGAACATAGCTTCATCAGTGTTAGCTGGCTCACCTTTGTCAATGGGACAAAACCTGAAATACTTTCAATAGTGCCAGAGATGTTTCCTTTTTCACAAGTCCTGTAACGTTTTGCCCACCACTCGCAGTTTCATCTTTCTTAGCTCAGCTGCCTGTTCCACGAGTAAGGACTGACCTCCAGGAGTGCATGCTGTGCACTACAATACATCACCTCAATACAATCACCTCTCTAAATCAGTTTGATAAAAAGAGTAGTGAATGTCTGTTTGATGTTACTGAAAGTCATGTCTTCATTTCTTCATTTTAATTTAATACCTTGACACTGCCCAAACTGACAGTTTTACTAACATATTTGCGACAACCTTTCAAAGCATTTACTCAGAAGTTATTGCAGACTGTGAAATGAATTGGTTGACCTTTCCTGACTGTGTTTGTTTATAATACTTGAACTTTCAGTTTAGCCTTGGCAGGTGTGTTTGTGTGTGTGTGTGTGTGTTAATATCCTGTTGAATGTTGGTAGTGACAGATAGCCAGACTGCAGTGCACAGTTGATGCTTATGTATTGTGAAAATATCAGTAATGCATGTGGTCTATGGTATGTGTAACTGTGTGTGTGTGTGTGTGCATGCATGCGTGCGTGCAGTCCTAACTGAAAAGCTTTGATGTCTTGGAAAAATAGTCCCTTAATGAGAACTACCCTCTGTGTTTCAGCCAAAGTCTTGATTAAGGGTGCAGGCCAAATCATCTGTCTGTGTGTGTGTGTGTGTGTGTGTGTGTGTGGGCCTGTGTGGCTCTTTTAACTTCCTAGTGGGGTCTGTAAACTAGGAGCCAACTACACTTCTGGGGCTCGACAGCTTTGTGGGGACCGAGATGCCGAGCCCCCCAAGTTGAAACGGCTTTCTGGGGGTTAAGACTTGGTTTAAGGGATTAGGTCAAAGTTAGGGCTAGAGTAAGGATTCGGGTTAGGCATTCAGCTGTAAAAGTTAAGGTTAGGGTAATGTACCATGATGTCAAGACATGTTTATAAGTAATTATATTTATGTGTGTGTGTGTGTGTGTGTGTGTGTGTGTGAGAGGGTGGTGAAGGGGGGTCAAGAACAAGAGACACCCCTTGACACACCACACACACACCCCCTCACAAATTATGTAGGCATGGTTTCTGTTGCCAAGGCAACTGTCCCAAGTGTAAGGGTGGGGTGGGTGCAGCTGGTGTTTCACGACTGAGTCAGGGGTATGTGTGTGTGTGTGTGTGTGTGTATGGTGGAGAAAAGTTGAGGTTTTTTGTTTTTTTTTTAATCGTAGTGAATACGAGCCATTCATGGTTGTGATGTCAAGATGGGGAACATTTGATGCGGGCAAAATTTTACCAACATTTTGGTGGTTTGTGTTTGAAGAAAGCAAGGCAAAGTTGTGACCAAACCAAGAGATTGTGTTTGTGTGTTTGTGTGTGCATGTATGGATACTAAATCTAAATTTGTTTCAGTATTGAACATGTGCTGCTGACTCACCACCAGCAAAAATACATTCGTCTATGTGCACGTGTCTTTACAAAGCCACTCTCAGTTCCCTATAACAAATCTGACTGCCATCCTCCTTGCAGTAATGTTGCTTTAATGCACTCTAAAGTGAGGATGCAAGCTGGATTTCATCCTGTCTGACCCAATAGGATCTCATGATGTTAACACAGGCTGAATGTCGCTTGTGTTACCAATGCAGAGGCGGTTTCACATTCAGTTAAGCTGAGCTTTTCCCTCTATATTGAATTAAGTGAAGTCATGCTGCTCCTGTGGTACATACACTGTAATTCAGATGAAGTGCTGGATGCTTGAATAGGCAGCACAAGGCATGAATTCCACCAGGGTTAGATTCCCTGTGAAGAGGGTGGCTGAAACGTCTTGCCTTCAAATGAAAGTCTGGAGGTTGTAGTTTCAACATCAGAAGTTGAGTGCAGGCTATGCTTGGAATTCAGATAGCTGACTCCCACATTGATGATGTAGTCAGATCTGTCCTGATACAACAATTAATCTTGTGGGGAAAACTTAATGTTGGGGAAATTTTTAACTCTGCGTCTTGTATTATTTTTCAGAGCATGTACTGTAATTGCCAGTCTAACAAACATATCTGTATTTGCATTAACATACATGTCAATATTAGTGATGCACCAAAACGAAAACTTGTGGCCAAAATCAAAACCAAAAATAATGAATCACTTGGCTAAAAACTGGATACCAAATGCGTTTTTTCACAATTTTTCATTTATTTAGCTAATTTTCTCATCATTGTGTTAATTAAATAAATGTGCTTTAGTACTGATTTTCAAAACAAAAAAAAATCTTATGAAATTACAATTACCTTCTGCTTTGACGATGTCACTGGCAAACTCTTTTGCTTTTTCAAAGACGTCAGCCATGGATATTGTTGTAACTTTATTTAGGGAAAATGTTTATTTCATAAGGATTTTTAAGTTAATTATGCATGAAACATTTAAGTTAGCGTTACATATTGAACAGTTGATGTCTAGCATTGAATTTTAAGAAGATTGTTAATTTCATTTGCTATTTGATACGTGAATTATAAGTGCAGAGAAGAGTTTGGAGGTTAGATGCGCTGAGTTAACAGTTAGGTCTTGATGGACTTGATTACCCATGATGCTCTCAGAGCAGAGGAAAGAGAGAAGTTTTTGCTTCCTATTTACTTCAGACTCCGCTGCTCTGGCTGTTGTAAGTAGCCAAATTGTACTTCATACTCCTAAGTTAATATTATTTATATCCCCTTTTTCAATTACTGAAGTGACGTCTGATTTGAAGAAACGTCTTGTGTCGTCATTTTTAAAGGTTAAAGAATAAGCTACAGTAGATGGAGTGGCTGGGTTGGGACTAATGTTGGAGGGAGCTTTCCTTTTCACGGCTGCTGCTGCCGCCATCTCTCTTGTACTCGACTAACCTCAGCATAGCAAGCTGACTCTCTGATGAGGCTAGTACTCGACATGCTGCATTTTATGCATGATACTGTAAGAGTGTGCTCCCCCACTCCACACTGATTACTGTTTGATCCCATTAGAAAAAAAAGCCCTTGTTCAGTAAAAACGATTAACTTACTTTTAACTTAATGGTGTGAACACCGAAAGTGCTTTTCTTTTGCCATTTTCGGTCAAATAAATTTGGCCGGCGGAACATTTGGTGCATTCCTATATCTCTATCTTTTTCTGCACACATGCTGAGTTTAAGTTAACTTAACTCTGACATATACATCAAACGAAATTTTGTCAGAGGAGCCAAAAACTGTAAATTAGTTCACAAGAAGATAATGTCACACGGAATAATTTAGAGGTTACAATGGACTCTTCAGTTCATAATAGGTTTTAGGGAGTCTGATTTTTTATATTTTTGGTCGTTATTCCTGTTGGTAATCATAACATTTGCTGTTAGAATTCATTGCTAAGATTTTGGGATGTGGTGCCTTTGATGAACACAACTTTAATGTGTAGCTTATTTGGACAAGCAAACAAGCAATCAGTCCCATTTAAATACTTTGAAAGAATTAATGTAAACTTTTTACAATTCCTTGTAAACTTTAGTTTTAATACATTTCATGCACTGCTTTTGCAAAGGAAAAGTTTGGAAGAGTTTCAGCCTGAGGCCAACTAGATAAAAAGCCTTCAACAAAATAAATAATTGCGATTCTTTTGAACTCGATGTGCTGCTGACACACCCACTGGGGTAAAATGAGCCCAAAGATCAGTGTGAAGCAAACACTTTTACCGTCTGACCGATTGCTGAACATTGACATGCAACCAGTAGCTAATTAGCAGATATTTCCCTCTGAGCTGAAGTATAAGCTTCTGCCATTTGCTTTCAGTGTGCAGAACTTTCCCGCTGGGGCTGTTTCTCTGTTTTAAATTGCATCTCCATTTCCACTGAGTCATGTCTTCACTCTTTTTCTTTGCTCATTTCCTTTCTGCTCATCCATCTTTTGTGTTTTTGCCTGACTGTCAGCATGTTGTGGTTCCTCTCATTGCTGTCTCCAACATCCGTCTTTCTTCCACCTCCTCTTCGTTTTCTTCTTCATTCTGATTACTCTGCCCTTTTTTCCATTAGTCGCTGCCCTTCCTTTCTCATTTCTTGTCCGTCATTTTTTCTACTCCTCTCATCTCCCGCATTTGCTCCATCTTTGTCTGTCTCTCACCTGTCATCCATCCAATCATCATTTTTCAACACTGTCACCACACAGTTTCTTCCCCTACTCTCACTCATTGCATCTTTTGCTTTTTTTCTATTGGCCTTTTCACACCTCTCTCTTCCTCATCAATCCACCTATCTATCTATCATTTTTTGATCTGTTATTACACTACATTTACCCTCACGCTCTCGGCTACTCTTCCCTGTCATCCTCCCTTTCTGACTTGCTTCCACTTCCTTCTCAATCCACCGATATGCCCATCATTTCTCCCACCCTGTCATCGCAACATGATTTTTACAGGCACTTTCTCCTCCACCCTCATCAACCTTTCCTACCTAATCCCTGCCTGTCTTTTCCCATTCCTCTCCTTCTGTGTTCTCATCATCATCCATCAATTTTTATTAATTTCTTCCATCGGGATTTCTTTCACTCCGCTCTCTCCTTCTGCTCTCATTCTCCCCCCTCCTCCTCCCTTTTCTCCTCATCTGTCTATCATCGCGTCATGTTTTGACATTTTTCCTATTCTAATCTCGTAACTGTCTTTACCCATCAGACCGTTTTCATCTTGTTGTCAGTTTGCCGTGTCATTTTTCTCATCTTCTCCTACCGCTCCTTTTCCCCCAATTTCCTCCTCTGCCTGTTTATCCACCTTTGCTCTTTTTCCCTCCCTCAATTATTTTGCTGTTTGTTTGAACAATGAAAAATACAGATGGAAAGTGTTCAAAGCACAATGCAATACAATGATCTCATTCAACAAATTCCTTATTTATGTGCCATCACAAACAAAGTTAGCTTTAGTTTAAAACAAAGTAGATTTGTAATATTTGGTTCAGATCACATAATTACACAGCCAGCCAGGAACTGTAAACAAAAATCACATGGGCTCCCTGCATGTAGCTTGTGAATTGCGCAGAGTTGTTGAAACTTGTCATTTTACCATGTTAGACATTATGAGTTTGGATAGGGTCCAGAGAACTGATTCGGTTTGGAGTGTGGATTTAGTTAAATTGAGGTAGGCAATGTCTGAAAATCAAGCTGGGCGTAGCATGCGACTCCTTGGAAAGCAACTCCACTGAACCCTCCTCTCCCTGTTTTTGCTCTGGCTTGCGTTTTATTTCGTTTGTTGTCACTCTCTCTTTTAGTTCAACTTTACACCAAAGATTCACACGAGACGAAATGGTTGCAGAGAAAGTTGCAACAGAGTAAACTGGTCCGTCTCAGCTCGAGTCAAGCCAACTGACGGTGTCGCCTGCAGACGGCATTGTCAGCAGACGAATTTTAGACCCTCAAAATTGTCCCACTTCTCACCCTGTCAGTCAGTCTTTCCCATTTTCTGTTTCCCTTTGTTTTCCTTCTCTCTCCCTGAGTGTTAACTCCTCAAAAAATGTCATTTATCTAAGTCTCATTATCTTGTCTTAGCTCTCCTCAAACCATGTGTTTTCTTTTTTCTGTTTAACTCACATGCCAACCAACAGCTACAATGAGTTGCATATAAAGAACATAGACAGTAGAGCGCTGACGGTTTTCATTCATCACTTTTTCTTGGATCCTACATCTGCGCCAGTGAGCCCTAGTTAAGATAATTGCTACGTGTTCAGAGCGGCGAGACTGTTTGGGTAAAATTTAAAGGATAAGGTGCAGCCACAGTGATGTGTCAGCAAACAGATTTGTGTGTTGATGGATGGATTTGGGTTTGTTGAGTTTCAAATGTGGGTGGGCAAGGAAGACGTACTCTAAGGGGTCTGTAACCATTCGATAAGTCCTGTAAAAGAATAATGATAGCTAATTCATTGTCTTTTTTTAAATTTCTATCTAAATCAAACCGGAATAACTCAAATATGCAAAACAGTTCAGAAAAAGTTCAACAGGTTTTAACTTTATCAGGTTGCACTGAAATCTGATGGAGTCAGATGCACATCTGCACAAACAAAAACAAGTTAGAAAGTTTTTTTATGACATGTTTACACTGTCTGTCCTCATGAGGACTAGGCAACATTGGTAGAAAAATCAGGGAATGTCTCATACGACATTGACTTCAGGATTCTGTGTTATTCAGTGTGAATAAAGCCTCTAGGTTTGGATGATTGATTCTCCGCATGCTGAAAGTTAACACCCTCATGATGCTGTAAAGAATATTGGCCAGGTTATATTCTGTATCCTCTTTGTGTCAGATCAGATTCAGCTGCTGGAGGAAACACACCATGTGTTTGAAAGGAGTTTTCACTTGAACAGTCCCAAACAGGATATACATGATCTCTCTCTACTATAATAACAGTGAGCTCGGTTTGCTGCAGCAGATGAAAGATGACAAATCATTAATATCTGTCTGAGTGAAGCAGTATTGTGTGCTAAAGCTACAAAATGTATGTTGTTATTATCTTGTATTTCCCCATTTCTCCTTAAGGTCTGATTAATAGCCTTGGAAGATGGACTCTTCTGTCCCTTGTACCTTTTGTATCATTTGATATAGAGCGTTGCAAAATGCCCACTCTGCTGACCAAAAGTGTGTTTTGTGCAATTTACCAATGGGCCCAATTTTCTGGGTTGTGTGAAGTCCCTTTTTTTTTTTTCCTTTCTTTCTGCCTTTCATTGCTATTTAGGGCTGCCAGCTGTGAAGCCATGCCTGGTGCTGCTTTAAAGCCTATATGTTTATGCTTTTAGCTCTGTGAGCAGATGCCAAATCCAATCCACTGAAAAACACTTGGCAGTTAAAATACAAAGTTAACACAAGACAGACGGACGTGCGATGTTCTCATAGTTTACACGGTGAAACGTTGTAATCACCTTAAAACATTTCATCTGCACGCTTGCTATCTGTGCTTTCGGAATCGCTTGGTATCATCCGATCTGTCTGGATATGTAGTTCAGGTACAGTTTGTCTGTCTGTGTGTGTGTCTGTGTTTGTTTTTTTCGCAAAAGATACATTACAGTTTCTTTTGTTGGACCCGTGTGTCAAGTGTGATAAGAGAAATGAAGCTGCAGGAAAAACAAATAACAGTTGTATGTGTGACAGATACTGTAGGTGTGGGAAAGTTTGTGTCCGTGTCCATTCTGTCAGTATATCTGATTGTCTGTCTGTTGAAAAATGGGCCTTGATAATCAGTTTCTTTAACATTTTGCAATGGATGTTAGTTTGTTTATATTTTCTCATTTTATACCCTTTATATTCTCTTATACCCATGGCTGTGTCTAAACTAAATTCCCCCTCAGAAACTCTGCCTTTTAATAAATCTTGACTTTTCATTTTTTCATTTGGTATTACATTTTTGTAAAGTTTAAACCAATGAGATACTACATTTCCTGAGTGAGCTAAAAGACGGATTTTTGAACCTTGGAGTGAGGCAGGTTAGCTGCTTTGCCTGCTTATAGTCTTTATGCTAAGCTAAGATAAGCTAATTGACTCCTGGTTCTAGCTCCACAGTTGATGCACAGCCATGTCAGTGAAACCAGTCTTGTCATCTAACTCTGCAAGAAAACAATTAAGTGCATTTCCTTGAATTTCAGACTGTTCCTTTCAAGTAGATACCATTGGGAGGAGATATTTTTTTATGTCAAATTTGAAGAGCTGCCAGGCAATGGCTGTTTCTGCAAAGCATAATCAGTACATACTGATTTGTCCAAAGAGTAGTATGTAGTATGCTGTATATGAACACAAGCAGCTAAATCTGCAATATGTCAAAAAATTCCAGGATGTATACTGATTCAGAGGAAATCCCCAGTATGCATGCGACCAGCTCAACTGATTCGAATCCCTCACGTTGTCTTTTGTTTTTTCTTCTACCCCTTGTCAGA
>JAQFJB010000002.1:3231968-3243644 GCA_029874875.1 Naso minor | reverse complement strand
GCTGAAATCTCGAGGAGATGGAAAAAGTCCAGGAGGCAAGCAGGGAAAGCTTGACAGCCGGGCAGCAGATGCTAACAGCTGACAGGCAGATGACGTTTGTCCCAACAGCTGATCGCCAGCAGAGAGGTATCATCAATCTCCAATAGAAGGTGGCACAGGATGTCCGAGTTATCCCTCGGACGTAATCCGGGTGGCGGGGAAAGGAGGAAATCCAAAGCTGAAATCCAAGGAGATGGAAAAATCCAGGAGGCTAGCAGGGAAGGTTTGACAGCAGGCAGCAGATGCTAACAGCTGATAGGCAGATGACCCTTGTCCCCAGATAGTTGATCGCCAGCAGAGAGGAATCCTCAATCTCTGAAAGAAGCATGAGTAGCACAATCAGAAAACAAAAGCACAGTCTGCAAGAGATGGAGGATTGTGGGTACAGGTAGAACAACAGAAAAGTTTTTGACCGGCAGAGAAGCGGTGACATGCACGCCAGCGTCCTCTCAGACCGGAAACTATTTCTTGTCTGGTGCGCACCAAAGGTTTTTTTTGTTGTTGTTGCAGCATTACTTGTCTTACGTTCTTTAAGAAATATGTATTTTTCATCTTTGTTATGTCATGTGGGTGGTGCCCTGTGATCACATGATCACATGATTAATGACCCTTTAAATACACACCTGTGCTCCATTATCTTTTACCCTGAAGAAGACATGAAACGTCGAAATGCGTTGGTCTATCCCTGATCAATAAAGGATTTTTATTATACTGCATTAGAGTGCCTCAGACTGCCTTCTTTGGCCTGCAGCCAACTTTATTGCTTCACTTCTATGACCTTTGGTCATTTTCAATGTCTTCAAAGAATCTCCCACTTCTACATGAAGGCAACATGAACTTGGGAAACACTAACAACCTGTGTGATGGCCTGTCTTCAGACAAGGGCAGCCTGTATGTGTCAATAGATGCCATGGACACTAATAATAATATATTATTATTAGTAATTATAATAATATATTATTATTATAATTATTTCATATTCTGTTATTTTTATGTCTATAACTATAGCTGCAATGTCTGAGGAAACAGAAAAAATCATTTTCTGTTAGTCTTATGTACTACACACACGCCTGCGACTGGTGTACGCATGTGCATGCACACATGCACACATGCACAGTGGAAGTACACAGCAAATATTTTTGGGTCATTTTTACCATGTTTACTTGTTTTCACCTTCACTTTCCACACATTTAATTAATATATTACAAAAAAAGAAAGACAGAAACAAAAAAGTATTCCGAGTGTTGCATTTGTGTTTATTCAACTGGTGTTCAAGGGTGGTAATACAAAGCAAGTTTAATTGTTTAGCAAATTTTAACAAGTCAATTCAAAGTGATTTACACAAAACATTAAGAGGCAAAAGACGCACATAAAAGGACAATTGAATGGAATTAAAAATGGGTTATTCCCATTAAATTTTTATGAAATTTCAAATACTCAAAAATAGGGAAAATAGCAGATCTACACAATCACAATATGTCGTATCATGACAAGTTGTGAGCTTGTAGATCAGCTATTTTCACTCTCACACCACATAATAACGTACATTGGGCTTATGTGTTTTAAGTCTAGATTAAAATGTTGAGTTATATAAAACATAAAAATGAGAGAACACAATTACATTGCAGCACAAGAATCAATAACCTCAGAAGCAGGCAGTGGCAAACAGAAAATTATTCAGCTTTGATGGTTCCTCCCCTTGAAGGATAATTTTACCATTTTTCAAGCTTGTCTTTTTATTTTACAATGTCTCATTCAAGCCAAAATGAATACTTCTGCTTTATTTGGTGCTCTTTACTTCAAAAGGGGGCGCTCCAAAGCCTCACATATGTATGTGTAAAACCAGTGATGTATTGTACTGTACCTGCCTGTGCCAGGTAGGCATCACTGGTAGGTGACTTTGGAGTTCCTCCTATTAAACTACAGAGCACCAAATAAATCAAAATGGTTCATTTTGGCTTTTGGCGATAAAGCGAGAGAGGCAAGACTGAGGTGGTTTGGACATGTGTGTAGGCAAGATGACAGTCACACTGGAAAAGGATGCTGAGGATGGAGCTGCCAGGCAAGAGGAAAAGAGGAAGGCCAAAGAGGAGTGTATGGATGTGGTGAGGGAGGACATGCAGGTGGTTGGTGTGAGGAAGGAAGACACAGAGGACAGAGGGCATTAGAGACAGATGAGATTTAATGAGGCATTCTAAACACACAAAGTTGTAAAGTGGTGAAGTTGTCTTTTCAATTGGTTTCCCATCTAGATTTTACTCGATGTCGCGAAGGTAATCTCCAGCGATCCAGGAAAGGTCCACCCCAGTGTAACTCTTCAATATGCCATTGGCAGATTTCAGCCACTCCTGCTTGGGGTTCGTCATGAAACGATGCTGGAAATAATCAAGTAAATAAATTAAGATAAATCTCAGAATAAATAATATTTAATGAATATGTATGGTAGTTGAAAAAAATCTTTACACTTATATGCAAGGTGATCACTTTCAAATGTACAGTTGTTTTATAATAAATGTTCACAACATAATATTAGTAAATTCTTATAAGTGAAAATTCTATGGCGACTGCTGCTGAACACATTTTATTTACAATATTAAAAAAGTATGTAAAATATTCTGCTATTCTTAATATGTAGTGGTTTTATGATTTTTACAGATAAAACAAAAACAAAACCAACTTTAAAAATGTTTAATTCATTACAAAAACATCAACTTTTAATCCCTATCTGTTCAGATCAGATTTCAAAATGCCCATTTTGTTATCTAGGATCAGGCAATCGAGCCACATTTTGTCCTGGTATTTAAAAAAAAAAAATCCAGATAGGATCATCCTGATTCAGATACAAACTTTTCAAGATTAATAGATCCTGAATGTCAGTGCTTTAATTTGAGTGAAACACGGTCTATGAGCATCTGGGCTAAAACAACGATGGGAGGCAGGTTGAACTGCTTTGGAAGTTCCACAGCTCAGCTGCTGCACTGATTGCACTCAGGTTTTGGCATTCAGAGAATGCACATCTCTTCACCAGGAAATATCAAACATGGCAGTGCTGAATCAAGTTACTCTTACCATGTTGCCAAGTTCTTGCCCTCAGATGTCCCATGAAAATATTTTAGAGCAGTCTTCAGCTTGCAGCCAAGTTGATTATAAGATTTTGTACTAACTGTCTTAAAATCATAATGTAATTATAATAACAAATATCTATAACGCTCTGCTGTATTTGCACAAAATCTGACCTTTAGGTTCTAGGTAATGCGAGTACCTGGTATGGTGTCAGGGACTTGTTATGGATGACCAGGAAGAGAACTCCATTCTGCATCCCGTACTGACAACTGCTGTCAATTCTGAAGCTTTGCGGTGGTGCTGCCTGGATGTACACCGGTATTACGGTGCCCCCACTCATTCTGTAGTGAAAAAGAAGCCATTGTTCATGTAAAGTGTATTTTCTATTACGGAATTCGAGCAAGGACGCGTATGGAGCAATTTTGCAAAAGTTTAAAACATACTGAAGACATGGATCAAGACAATGACTACTGAGTCGTCTTGGAAGTGTCAACAACATTGAACATGACGTAATCCTTCCTCTTTTTACTAAAATGGGTACAGTACTATTGGATTGGACCATGAAGTGGGGGAACATGAAGAGGAATGCTGCAGGTGGGTCTGCTGGGGGAGAACTGGGCCATTTTGCAAAGCATTAAGGCTCTGACACATACAAAGCATCACTGAAGTTTGAACTTGTCAATGCTAGGACGTCATTATACTGATTGTACTTTGGGGCATCAGGATAATGAAATGTAACCTGCTCAATTTAAGCACAATTTTCTCTTTCAGGAGTATAAGTGCTGGTAATAACCTAAAGCAGTGGATCCCTATTGTTAACTTAATTCTGAGGGGGTACAAATGGAACCAAATGACCCACGAGGGTATTTTGGTTCCATTTATACCCTCTCAGAGTTGGAATCCTGTAACTCCTCAAGGACCCTTTGGGGGTCCCCGGACTCCATGTTGATAATGCTCACAAACCCCTTCCACCGGCTCAGCCTCCACTCCACCACTCACTTGTATGTGCACACATGGTAGTTCTGGCTCACGTCACCGCCAAATCCAAGAAAAGAGCCTTGTTTCCACTGTACGGTCTTGATTTCCTCCACTCTGACAAGGGTCAGGGTTTGTCCCTTTAAAAATGCCATTTTGACCTGCAAGAATCAAGAAAATACGATAAGACATCCCAAATGGAGATGATCGAACAAGGGTAGGCTCACTAAATGCATGTATTAAACACTGAACAGTATTTGTGATTTTACGAATAGTAGAAGTTTGATAGGAGCAATGTCTGTGTGCAATGTCTGAGCAATGTCATACCTCTCTTTTTCATTTATTGTCCACCAACTTGACACTACTTAAAGGGGAAAAGCATTGTTTTTGAGTGTTTTGCTCATTGTTCACATGCCCTCTCTACGTTACAACAGTCAACATTTCACCCTGATTGCCACTACTAAATAACCTCACATAACTCCATAGCATAGCTCATTAAAAAAATAGAGAAGATAGACAAGACAGAGGGAGAACACACTCAGTCAAGGTGGATAGGAATCTTTTCACGCTCCTAAATAATATTCCAACTGTTGGTGCAGAGATGGAAATCAGCCATACGGATTTACACTCCTATACACAGCCTCAAAGTCCCGACTGTGTGCCATTACCTGAATCCATGCCGAACACTCCCTCATTGAAAAAGGTGAGACCTGAGTTGACTTTGGCCGAGGAACAGGACAACATCATAAAGCTGCTGGAAAAAAAAATTGATGAAAGAGCGGATGGTCTGGAAAAGAAAGCAGATGCTCTGGAGAAGTTGATTCAACACAATGCAACAAATATCGACGCCTTGAAGGAAAATGCAGAGTTCCTCTTCAAAGAAATTCAGGATATGAAAAAAGATGTAACCACTGTGAAGAAGGTAACTACTGACCACGAAAAAAGGATCTCTGAATTGGAGGACAAGGTGAACGATGCTGAGCGCTACCAGAGGCGCTGGAACCTGAGACTCCACGGATTACCAGAGCAAGAAGGAGAAGACGTCAAACAGAGAGTGATGGATATATGCCGAGCTATTCTTCCAGAGCTCGGGGATCCTCTCCATCTCCATATTGACGTCAGTCACAGGGTTGGGAGAAGATCTGAAGATAAGGTATGACCAATTATCATACGCTTCACTTCCAGAGCAACCAGAGAAATGATATGGAAAAGCGGCAAGAATGCAGACTATCTCACAGCCAGGAAAATCAGATTTGGAGAGGACCTGACATCGAGGGACAAAGAGACTAGAAACAAGCTGTGGCCCCATATTGAAGCTGCACGCAAAGAGGGAAAGAAAGCTTTCCTCAGGGGGGCCAAAGCTATAATCGATGGGAAGGAGCTGCGATATGACGGGTGACAGCATGTAGGAGGACTTGACATAGATGACCAGGTACAACATCGAAGTAGACTGTTAAAATAGGTGTTAAAAATCTTTCTTTCTTTGTTTTCTTTTCTCTTTTATTTAATTTTTACTCTCTCTCGGAGGGTGACACAAGTGACACTGTCCCTATCTCTGTGTTCATTGAATGTTAGGGGTATTTGAGATAATTTAAAGAGGAAGGCTGTTTTTCTTTACTGTAAAAAATTAAAAGCTGATTTTTATTTTCTTCAAGAAACCCATGCTTCGGTGGCTGATTATAAATTTTGGAAGCAACAATGGGGAGAGGACATTTGGATGTCCTATGGCAGTAATAATTCAGCAGGTGTAGCCATCTTAAAAGGGAAGTTTAAAGGTAAAGTTTTGAAGAATAAAATTCATGTGTTTGGTCGATGGGTTATTTTGGTCGTGAAATTTATGGACATTATTTTTGTTATATGCAATATTTATGGCACAAATAACAGTTCCAGGAATCGTGCTTTATTTGAAGAAGTGGAGGAAGAAATTTGTTCGCTTCTGATGGTGTTCCCCAGTGCGAAATTAATTCTTGGAGGAGACTTGAACTCCATTAAAAACCCACTTTTGGACTGTGTGCCACCGCGTCCTGTGAGAGTTGATAAAACTGCAGAAATTGATAAAATTTGCTTTAATTTAAACTGTTTTGATGTATGGAGACATAGAAATCCCGATAAGAGTCAGTTTACCTGGCAAACAAAAGACCTGAGCAAACAATCAAGAATTGATTTCTGGTTGATATCTACAGTTATAGAGAAAGAAGTGATGGATGTCTATATTGAACCATCTGTACTTACTGATCACAAATTGATATATATTTCATTTGATTTCAACAACATAAAAGGTCAAGATCAAAGGATTAGAACAAGTTATTGGAAATTAAATAACACTCTCTTAGAGGACAAACAATTTATATGTATGGCAAGGTCAGTTATTAAAGAAAGTTGGAGTAAGGCTAAGGCACTGAACTCTTTTGGGAATCAATGGGAATTTTTGAAATATCAGATTAGGAGATTAGCAACACATAGAGGGAAAGAAATGGCAAAGGACAAACAGACTATGGAGGATAATATAATCAAAAAAATAATTATGATATATGAAAATCCAGATATTAATCAACAAGAAAAGGAAAATTTGACTACAACTACAACTAGGATCAAATTTATGAAAATAAAGCAAGGGGGATCTTTGTTAGATCTAGAAGAAAATGGATGGAGGAGGGTGAAAAGAACACAAAATATTTTTTTTTAATTTGGAAAAAAAAGCAGAGACATCCTCAATAATTAAATTAAATATTAACGGTCAAATTATAGATAATCACATGGAAATATCTTATTTTGTTAAGAATTTTTTTGAGAACCTGTACAAGAAAAAAGAAAATCTGTGTGATTCGATGTCTGTTTTTAGTTGTATAGATGGGGAAGCAAAACGAATAGATGAGGAACAGGAAAAGATGTGTGAACAGGATATTACTCAAGAAGAAATTAATTTATGTATCTCTAAGCTAAAGGATAATAAGTCCCCTGGGAATGATGGTTTAACCAGCGAGTTTTACAAAACCTTTCCAGAAGATATTTCAGAATTTTTATTGTATGTTTACAAGGAAGCATTGTCTATGGGAAGATTGCTGTCATCTATGTCTCAAGGTCTCATTACCTTAATCCCCAAATCTGGGAAAGATTCAATGTGCATCAAAAATTGGAGGCCAATTACCTTAATTAATAATGATGCCAAGTTATTGTCACTTGTCTTTACTCAAAGGCTTAAACCCTGTCTTCAAACATTAATTGATGATTGTCAGTCTGGTTTTATGACTGGGAGACATATAAGCAACAATGTGCGTTTAATTCTTGACCTAATTGACTATCATGAACTTATTGAAAACAATAGCTTCATACTATTTATAGACTACTACAAAGTCTTTGATACCATAGAACATTCTTTCTTGTTTAAAACTGTGGAATTTTTTGGTTTCGGCTCTTACTTTAAATCTGCAATTCAGACATTATATAATTGCTGCAGTAGTTCAGTGAAATTGTTAAATGGAACTACCCGTAGCTTTAATATAGAGAGAGGGATTAAACAAGGTGACCCCATTGCACCCTTTTTGTTCTTACTAATTATGCAAACTATGACACTTCACATTAATAAGGACATATTTAGAGGCATTCAACTTGCAGAAAGAGAACTGAAATGTTGTCAACTAGCAGACGATACCACAATTTCTTGGAATAATGAAAAGGAGGTCAAAAAAGCCATCGACTGTCTTGATGCATTTTCTATGGTGTCAGGTTTAAAAGTCAATATTAACAAATGTGATCTTTTTGCTTTAAAAGATAAACCAAATGACCTGACAGAAATAGAGGGTATTGGTATTAGAGATGTTATATCATATTTGGGTAAGAAGATTTGTCGGAATCAACAAAAGAGTGTTGATTTGAACTTTGATCCACTGATTGAAAATATCAAAAAAAAGTATGACGTGGTTATCAAGAGATTTATCAATCAATGGACGAATTTTGTTATCGAAAAGTGAAGGATTATCTCGGCTGGTGTATACAGCGATGGTACTGGATGTTACACCAAAAAAAATTAAACAGATTGACACCAAAATGTTCAACTTTATATGGAAAAATAAGCCCCACCAGTTAAAACGAACAACACTGTGTAGTCCCTACTGTCAAGGGGGCTTAAATGCTTTGGATTTTAATACATCTAACTCAATCTTTAAGATAAATTGGATGAAGAGATATTTGCAAGGTAAAAAGAAATTATGGTACATTATACCAGAACTTATATTCGAGAAGATTGGGGGGATTGAATTTCTGTTAAATTGTAACTATTGTGTAGATAAACTGCCTGTCAAGCTGGCAAGTTTTCATAGACAAGCCTTACTAGCTTGGATGTTAATCCATAAACATAACTTCTCACCACACAAGTGTTTTATCTGGAACAATCAAAATATTCGATATAAGAATAAATCTTTGTTTTTCAAGAGGTGGTTTGATGAAAAAATCTTGTTTGTGCCACAGTTATTGAATGAAAATGGATATCTGTATAATTACACTGAGTTTCTAAAAAAGTACACATTTCCGATTACACCTAAAGATTTCGCAATTATATTTGATGCTATTCCGGCAGAATTGTTGATGTTATTGCGAGGAGAGAGTAGACCACAGATTAATGTACACTTTGAATCCAATTTAATGTTAGAAGGCATAAATTTAATAGACAAAAAAATGTACCAACAGACACTTAAGGAAACTCTGCCAAGATTCTGTCACTCCATTAGCAAAACTATTTTGGAATGCAAAATTCATAAATATAAATTGGAACTCAGTGTGGACGGCAAGCAACAGATATTGCATCACAAACAAAGTTAAGGAAGTTTCATTCAAGATCATACATAGAATCTATCCTGTTAATCAAGCCATCTCAAGATTTCATAATGCTGATCTTAATTGCACCTTCTGTGAACAAGAGGAGGAAAGTATCTGTCATCTTTTTTTCGAATGTCGATTTACTTATTTATTTTGGACCAAGCTTGAAGATTTGTTTGAAATTTTGACAGGCATTAAGATTAATTTAAAAATAAAAGATATAATTCTTACATATCATGGGAAAAAACTCAAAGACAAAGAATTATTTCTGTTGAACCTTTTTCTACTGCTAGGGAAATATTACATACATAAATGCAAATGGATACCAAAAAAACCAAACTTTCATGAATTTAAAATAGAAACTAAATATTATATGCAATTACTGCAAAACATGGAAAATAAAAAAGCCATAAAAATGTTGGAATACTGTAATTCATTGAAAACCTCTATTTGAGAAGATCTATTAATACCCCTATGTATTTGTATATATATTGTATATATTTATCTAATTTTTGTTAACCATCTGTCTGTTTATTGTTTGTTTGTTTATTGTATCTATGTATATATGTGTGTCTGGAAAAAAAAATTTAATTAAAAAAAACACACACAAACAAACAAACAAACAAACAAAAAGCTGTGTACACTAGGGTGACCATATTTTGATTTCCAAAAAAGAGGACACTCGGCCCGGCCACGAAATAGCCTACTTAAATGATACTCGCAGTTTACTCAAAGATTCCTTATAATTTTAATGTATTTAAAGTTTCTATGTATGGATAGAATATTTTGTTATATTACAAAATAATATCTCTCAAAGACAGAGATTCAGATAGGCTTCTCAGAGGTTACTGGTTAGGTTATTGGACACAGACACATATGTACCAGCTTTGCACACGGTGCACTCAGCCTCCCATATGTCCCGACCGGGTCGGTAAACTGGGAATTTTTTTCGCAGTTCACCTGTGAACGTGCATTTGCGCTTCGGCATCTTAAACGCCTCAGCTGCACCGCCGGTGTCTGCTGCTTTCTTGTTGTGAGTTTTGGAGATCCGCCCACGGGGCAACCTCTCGGGGACTACGTCACACATGCTAACCCAGACAATAGGCTCGTTCGAGATGAGCCAGGCCTACGCAGAATCGATCACCGGCGACCACCGCACAATACATGCCGGTTAGATTTGTGTCCGACTTGATCCCGACTTGCTCTGATGTCACGCACGCGCCGGCAACGATAATCTCACGAGATCAAGGCGGCTGCAGTTTTTAGAGCCAGGCGCCGCAGTTGCTCTCCACCAACTGCAACCGACTGCAAGACCTCGGGGCATGATGGGAAAAGCCTGGCTGTCCCTGATCAAAGAGCTGATTGGCTCTTAGTTAGGACTACAAACACTACGTTTGGTCGAAAATCCTTATTTTCTGTGCAACTGTTATATTTAATGCTAGATTATATGAATCTCATGTTGTGGAATGAAGGTTTAATCTGTTAACAAACATATCTTGTGTGGTTGATGATGATGATGATGATAATAATAATAATAATAATAATGATAAATGTTATTTATTTTACACTCATCAAAACGAGCAATCAGTTCTTTACAAGGCAAAGGATAGAATACCAGATAAACGCATGTACTGTAGCCTATATAATTACAATTATAAATACATATTTCATATAAAGATTATAAGAAACTTTTGCTGCTTGTCTCCCCATGTGTAGCCTATGTAGCTGTGAGAACATTTGTACTGTCAATTCAGTAGTTCAGATTGTATGATTTATAAATGACAGTGCCTTAATCCTTTGTAGGCAATTTTTATTCAATAAATATGACTTCCATGGGCTAAGATCTGCCCACTCCTTCTGATTCTCACCACAATCATAATGGTGGCATCATTAAACAAATAAAAAGTTACGATTAAGAAATAATCATCAATTCATTGGTACAAAGTTTGTATTCCTATTTGTTACATTAGGTTACACAGTAAAAATCACACCACATACCACATGCCCATTAAGATGATTAACAGAGTGGAATTGATGTGACAGTGGCCGTTATTCTCTGGCTACACATCACAGTAACTGCTTAAAAAATATTCGCACAGAGTCAAACTTCACTTATGATATATTGGTCATTTATTGGACAGTTGCAGTAAAGCATAATAAATACACAGCCCTTTTGAGGAAGGGGGATACTCCGGCACACCTGAAAGTTACGAGTATTTTTTTTAAATGTATGTCCATGTTCAACAAATTTAGGGGACCTAGAAGAATTTTAGAGATCCTGGAGAAAGTAAGTGTGGTGCAGTGTTTCCCCTACCCAAAAAGTCTAATGTTCTTCTTTTACAAATGTAGGAATGATGGCTCACAATTGTGTTAAAATGTACAATATAGTTTCTTTTTCCTGGCACTCTGGTCCTAGAATCACCCCTGATACACAACAGCAATCACTGTGATGGGCATAGTCTGTTCACAATTATCAGGGTTCTCACACAATAGATCTGCTCCTTTTCAAGCAGGTGTGGTAATAAGGTATTGTAATGCAACTGGGTATATAAGGCACCTGCAGAACATGGTTTTGACCTGCAACAATGGATAGAGTTGTGATCACCATAAGGGATCAATCAATCAATCAATCAATTTATTATTTAAAGTGCAAAATCACCATGGTACATGGTCTCAATACACTTCCCAATAAAACAATTACAATAAAATAACAACAGAGTACAAGTTTAAAAAACAACATTCAGAAAAGACACCAGAGGAAGGTTAATTTACAATAGTGATAGA
>JAQFJB010000002.1:3219046-3231776 GCA_029874875.1 Naso minor | reverse complement strand
TCGTGAAGCTATACTGCAGCAGTCTATAATTAGTTTAAGGAAAAGATGTCGCGTTTACATGCATATGTAAAAACATCCTGTTCATTTCAGTTCATTCAGCTTATGGAGCAACTCTGCTTGATGTTTTGCCTTTTGTTCTTTTTTGCATATGGATTACTACTCTAACATGCTGGTGAAGCATAATGTGTGTTAGAGAACAGTTAAGGCTGCGGTGTCTTATTTCGGTGACATGCGTGGCAGCTCTAGACTCAGAGGCCATTAAATGAATTTTATATTGAGACATTTCTGATGATTCTGTGTGAAATGTGATGTATGCAAACTGTGACTGAACTAATTTGTAATTGGACAGTTAAGTTTCAGACAGAAATTGAAAACTTTTGGTGAAGCCAGCACCCAGAACAACTCGACAAGCCAAAACATACTTACTGCATGGAGCAACATTACTGGATGTGATGTTTGTCCACCTGGTCTCCGAACCAATCAGCACCAAAACAGTGAAGTTTCAGGATGTAAAAACAAAACAGTGAGCTTATAGATGCTAAAAACAGCAAAGTTGATGATTATTTTCAGGTTTTATGCCACAAGTGACACTTTATACATATTGGAATGGAATCAAATCATGCTTTTTCTTTCCCTTATTTTTTTCTGTTACAAGTAATTCAGTATATTTTGGATGACTGCAGAATTGTGAATGATAAATGCAACAGTTAAATGCTTTTGCTGTGAGTGGAGTTATTTGTGCTTAAACCAGCTATCTCTGTAAAACCTATTTTTATGTGCATGTGCTGCAATACAGAACATTTGCAAGACATGTAGATGCAAGAATGCTTTCTTAATTATTTTAATACACAGTATGTGTCACAGTATATATGCATGTGACTAAAGGGAGAATACATTAGTATAGGAAGTGGTAGATGTATTTATGATTATGGATCTCAATGCCAGGTTTGACTCTGAAGAGCTTAAAAATGTATATAGACATATGACAGACCAGTCAGCCTTACATGTGTGCCAAACTCAAAAAAATAAGGTTGGAAGGTGAAGCTACTTTAATGGTCATATTTACAGCGTACAGTGGAAGTTTATGTTTCTTCAGAAGTCAACATATGTGAGCGTTTCAAATGTATATGGCAAAGAGAGAAAAACTGACATGTGCACATTCGCAACTTCCAGTCTCTGTGGCCGCTCGTGCAGTTTGAATGGATAATGAATTTATTATTTTTTAATTTTTATTTTTTTGAAACAAGTATATCACAAAACAAGAATACATGCAAAAGAAAAAAATCTTACAATACATTTTGATTGATTGTGGAGGACAAGGACGTCACTTTCTTTGTGTCTTTGCTGATTTTGCTGATAGAAGAAGTAACTTTATTAATCCCCTTGGGGAAACTGATCCTCTGCATTTGGCCCATCCTGACTACATACTAGGAGCAGTGGGCTGCCACAGTACAGTGCCCGGGGACCGACTCCAAACCTTTTGCCAGTGCCTTGCTCAGGGGCACTGACAGGAGTATTAACCCAGACATACATGTCTTTGATGGTGGGAGGAAACTGGAAAACCCACACAGGCATGAGAAGAACATGCAAATTTCACACAGCGAGGACCTGGATTCAAACTCAGGACCTTTTTGCTGAGAGGCAACGGTGCTAACCACTAAGCTGCCGTGCTGCCCATGATGGGAAAATTCCACATACATAAGAGAAAGTTGAGAGACTCTAAACCAAACTTTTTTAAAAGATATTTTTTGGGTTTTTGTGCCTTTATTTTTTGATAGGATAGCTGAAGAGTGGACAGGAAAAAGGGGAGAGAGAGGGAATGACAAGCAGCAAAGAGCCACAAGGAGGAATCGAACCTGTGGTCGCTGCAGTGAAGACACAGCCTCTGTGTATGAGGCACCTGCTTTAAAAATTTCTAACAAGAACTTCGCCAACATGCTGCCACGATAAAAGGCATAAGAAATGAGAAAGCTGCTCAGACGAACCTCATTTTCAAGAAGTTCCATATCGCTCAAATCAATTTGAACTGGAACATTTATTGTTTACTCATACTGTGTACAGTTTATCCCTGGCATGAACGTTTTGTGTGTTTTTGTTTTGTAATAACTTGTATATTTTGTATTTGTAATATTTTGTTTGAATGGATAAAGTTCCCACTGGCAGATTGAAAGGTGAATGTCATCAGTTCCCAATGACGACTTCTTTCTTTTTTACTGCAGTCAGCATCCAACTTAATGGTGCATTATCTCCACCTTCTGCTCTGCAGTGTCAATCAGTACACTTACAATCTTGTAAATCCCTTCACAATAAAATGAGACGAGAGCCCCGCCCTCCTCACACACACCTACGGAAGCCGAAAGCAGCCACAGTCGCCACAATCTTTTTTCATTCTGTTATCTCGAGATCACAAAGTAATCACCTCATCATCACAGGGTGGCAAATGTCACCTCGCGATAACTGGATGAATTAATGCTTTGTCACGAGATAACTATGCTCCTTTTCCTGTGACAATGAGATGATTTATCCGGTTTTCTGGTTAGATCTCTGCCACTGTCGGGGAGGATTCATAACTGAACAGCGAATAAAGATATAAATGTGTAGTTTTGTTTCCTGCTGTCGGAGCAGACAACTACAATAGGGATGTAAAGATTAAGCGAATCGCACTGATACTCTGACGAGCAGGCAAGATGTGAGTGCATCAGTGGAGCAGCCGTGAATGGATGCAATTTTGGAAAGAAAGGCATCGATTAAATGTTTGCATCGGTAAAATCCTTTATATTCATTATATGATATATATCTTTATATATTTTCCGCATTTGTTTTGAAATGTGACCGACCAAATAATTTGATACTTTTATTCCTCCAAAACTGGACCTACACATTAACGTGCGCCGCTTTTATTGGGTAAATCACTGATCAATAAAAAATCGAACTCACTGAATTGTGGTGCATCATTCCTTTGCATTGTCTAATCACATTGTATTGTATTGAATCACACAGTTTTATCGAGATAAAAACCGTATTGGCCTCACACCAGAGATGCCCAACCATAAATTACAACATATGAATCACAGGAAAAACATCTTGTTTTTGATAATGAAAGATGTTGACCAACTCCCATCTTTGCATCAACCAGCAGCTGCTTAAATGATGCCTGGTGGCAGAGATAAAGGCAATATGAAGGAACATGTAGAACATCTACATGGTGGTGCCGGCGGCACTCCTGATCTCTGATCAAAAATTAGAAGAAGAACGCAGTGAGGCAGAGAAGTCTCAGGGAAAACCGCATGGCGTCATTAATGTCTTAACCCTGCCAGTATACCGTAGGCTGTGGTTTAAAAGTTACTCACAAAAGTAGCCTACAAGCACACATGTTAAGAACTGGCACCGTGTAGTCTTCTTGTGCATTCCATTTACCTCCATAGTTGGAATTTGGAGCTGGAAGTGACATCAAATCCAAGTTGACCCTGTTCCAGTTAGGAGGAGCCATTGTTGGCTGATTGTTGTCGTTAGCTCTGTTAGCTACCAGCCAATAACAACACACACACACACTTCTATCCACAGATAGAATTTTATCAATATTGTCAGTTTGACTGATTTAAAAACATGAAACAATACTTAATGGCCAGTAAACAGCGTAATGTACAGCTTTTTCATTGCTGAGGTTCCTCAGAGTTCTGACTTCAGGGGGTCCTCCTGGTGGCATATCCATCTGTAAACTTGAAAAACTTGAAATTTGAAAATTCGGAGGTTTAACTCTAAAATGTACTCCTTTTCCTAGCTTGTCTTTTTTAACCCCCAATGGCCCTAATTTGCTGTCTTAAAAACCACTAAATTACAGCTTAAAAATAGCTTTACCTGACTTGTTATCAGAGGTTGCGCTAACAAATAATGTTTCTCACTAATCTAAGTCCCTTTACATAAACAGAAGTTAACATTAATACCATATTACACATTACATGCGTAATATACTATTAATATTACGTGTGTTCTTACCATTAACCAAACATTGACCATTGCCAGCCATGTTTATTGCATTTATTATGTCAAATTGGCAACTTGTGTTGTAAAATTATCTCTGAGTTGTCGAGGCCATTCATGTTAGGGTTTTAACGATACATTCTAATAACGATATGATGCATGTCACAATACATGGTTGCTAATACAAGAACAATTTGGGCTCATTTAGAGCGATATGATCTATGATTCAAGGATTAGAAATTGACAAGTAACTTTTTTTTATTTTTAAACCAAAAAAACAGGAAAAGAATATGCGTTTTTCTCTGCACTGGTAGAGGAGGTCAAACAGTGGGAAAGCTTTGATACACTGAACTACACAAACATTCAGTTCAGGCCTCGATTCAATCTGTGTGGAGCGCAAACACTGACTGAAAATCTCTCGTTCTCCTGCTGCTTCCTGCCATGATCCACCATCATCTGAAGAGACGCTGCTGACGCAATACACATGACCAGAACATCAGAGAACGAACTGAAGTAACCTTTACAACTATTTAAAATTATAACAGCGAAAAATACATCCACATAACATTTGATGTGCTAAATACAAGGCACTATTTCTTAGTACTGCTGGATAAATATGCAGGGAAAAGGAAACAGAAATATTGCATCTACTATTCTAAATAACTGTTGACGATACACAACAGATTCTTGCAAAGGATTTTGATGGGACATTAATAAGAATACGAACCATTCGGCATACCACAGCGATTATTATTAGCAGCATTCCCCCATGGATCTTTCCCAAAGTTAATCTTCAAATAGGCTAATCGAAAGGAGAAAAGAACGGAAAAGAAGAATTTCAGTGTAGGATATATGGTTCAGAGTGTCTTAGATATAGTTATCATAATTACCTAAACATTTTCACAGAAGGGTCAAAACATCTGAACATTGAGCATGTAGGACTGGATACATACCTGAATTTGGCAGGGGAATTGTATGGAGAATTCCACAGTATGCATAGTAGAAACATCAGCAGTATTCATCAGTCTTTTTAGTGAGTAGAGGAGTTTAAGCCAAATAAAATGGTCATCTGCTTTGATGCTGCTGCCGCTATTAATTCTATAAAATCAGGTCAAACTGCCCGAGAGGATCTATTGAATGAAGTCTACGTGAGCTTGCTGACAACGGCTATGACGGACGGTCACTTCTGCTGGTTACCATCACATATCAGAGTTGAGGTAAATGAGACAGCTGATTGGCTAGCAAAAATGAATTGAAGAAGAAAGACAGGGACACATTTGAAATCAGTTTTGGAGAGTCAGATGTAAAATCAATAATTCATCAAAGACCTGTAACATATTGGCAAGAACTTTGGGACAATGACAAAAAAAGTAGGGATAATTAGTCTCCAACATTCACAAGTTAGTCAGGATAAAATATATAAAAGATAGATGTAGGAAAGAAGATGTTATTTTTTCTACATAACAACTGGGACACACAGGTCTAAATGCAACTTTATGTAGGCTATTTTGATAAAGACAGCTAGCCTCAGATTTATGTGACACTAAAACGTAAAGAAAATGCTGAACATTATTATTAGACTGCAGAACGTTCAGAGGAGAGAGAAATGTTGAAGGGAAGGTTCAAAGATTTGGGGAGAGAATGGAGCATGAAAGGACTTTCAGAGATGGGGACAATCAAGTGCAAGTGCTGAGGGCTTTATTTAAATATGATACTTAAAAGAAACTGGTCTCGTGCAGAAACTGTAATGTAAATCTTCAAAAAAAGACATGATGTTACACATTCCGATACAGTAGGTGGCGCCATGCACCTAAAGTTGCTTTGTAGTCTGTTAATAAAGCTAGGAGGAAGAAGTATACGCCACTTCCGCCGCGCTGGGGGTACTTCCGGTGAGCTAGATGCGCTGTTCAATGTGATACCGTTCTCAGTGGGTCCGCTCGTTTTGGAGCTCCCGGTACGCTCCCGTTCACGTGACGGTCGGAGACCGGCGAGGGCGGACTTTACCTCCGTAATCAAGTGCATAAATAACCGCCAGCGGTTGCAACACAAGCCCGCCCCCAACATGACAGATTACTTTGGTAATACGGAATTCTGTGACAAATTGTACCCAGACAATTTCGTCATGTAGCCTAATTGATCAGCTCAGAGAACACAGAATAAATTCAGAAATCACTATGAGACTACATCAATAATGTTTACACCCACCCCGATAAACAAACCACATTAAGCGTGAATCTCCAGGTTGCTTTTTGTGGGATCTTCAAAGAATCTTATTTAGCATCGCAAGACACAAGAACATGGACTTTAAATGCTTCTTTTTATACATTTGTTAAATGAACTGACTGCTTATCCGTTTGGTTGGTCGTCTGGCTGTTGTTGCATGCCATGTGTTACTGTTCTGATGCCTTCAGATGTTGTTATTGAGTGTTGTTGTTCACTATTGTTTCATGTTTGATTTGAGTGCTCTCAGCTAGGGTTCCTCATTTGGTTCTAAGTGGATAACTTACTACAGGAAGGGAGATGTTACAGGGTGTCTGGTGATGGAGTAGCCAACGGCTCAACCCTGTGGGCGCTACCTGTTATATTGTGTTTAAGTACCTGCCCATGTGTGAACATGCCTTAGTTGAATGTATGCCAAGCTACTGAATATATCACACCAGAGACATATTGCCTCTGTCCTGTATTTATGCACCTATGCTGGCAACAATGGCTCCGCTATGCAGCTGGTTTGTTTGTTTGCAACCGCGTGCCTGCCGGTCGTCGCACTGGTTCTGAGCGGGCAGGTCGGGAGCCTCCGGCCGGGAAGGCCCGGTAAAAATCGAGTGTAAACTCCGCCCAGCCGGTACGTCACAGCCCTACCGGCAGCCCCAAAACGAGCGGACCCAGTGTTATTGTCATGCCCGTCATGCCCAAAGATTTATTATAGGTATATCATTGTTGTAGGCTATTTTACGTATGTGTTCAGTATATGGCTTGCCTTAGAAGTTGAACACGTAATGTTGGAGGCAGACGTACAAAAAAAAAAGAGTTTGACCAGGGTTTGGCAACAATATGACGACATTAGAACTTGTTTCTTATGAACAGAGACCTAAATAGAGAATTTTGTTAGCCCAAGCTTGTAGTCTTTGCTTAAAAAATGCTTGTTTAATATAACCAGAAAAACACGAAAATCATTTTCTACATGTAACGCACCGGAAGTTGAGTGTAACAGAGCGGATGCGATGCAGGAACGGAAGCCGAGAAGTAAAACGCCAGTAGAAAATTGTAGGGAAAAAAAAATATAGTTCGTGCTTGCACAGTAATGTTGTTGTCGATGGGTGGTCATGACTAATCCTCCATTAGTATTTTAAGAACGGAAACAACGACAAAAATAACTTGGTTACGTTACTTTCAAGTACGTTAACTTCTCCGTCTTCATTGTCTTGGCTTCCATGTAACGTTAAACCAGTTAACGTTAGCATGCTTCAGGAATTACTCTGTTTGGTGCTAGCTACGTTAAAGCTGCTGATTTCGTTAGCTGTGGTTACGCCAAACGACCGGTTTTGAACACAGCAGGCATCAGCGATATATTCCACCGAGGAAGAAATGGCTTCAGTTCACGGGTAGGTAACGTTGCTGCGGTAATGAAGTCAAAGTAATTAACGTGAGACAAATGTCGTAACGTCACTCAGAAGCGCAGTTATCGTTAAGAATCACTGTGGTTTTAAAGAACCAGATTTCCTGGTCCAGTCCAGTTTTTGAACATTTCGTGGTTCTTAAACTAAGCGTGAGTCAGGGCAGTATCATGAAAAGAGTACTCAGTAACGTAACGTTAGCCATAATAGTTATCAAACTGTGTTGTCCTGTGGCATATTCATGGATTATAATAAAACACTACAGTCCCACAGCGTTACTATTAAGTGTAAATTATGAAAAGAAATACGTCTAATTAACGTTACAATTAATATTAAAGGGATAGTTCAACATTTGGGGAAATTGGCTGAACATTCCTTGAGTTGGAGTCAGTGCAGCATAACACAAACCTGGTTTTGAACTCTTACGGAGCTGACATTTGAATTGTCATGGCAGGGACAACTGTGGTGTTACTAAACACATTAGCAGGGTGTCAGCTGTCGCTCTGTTCAGGGTATCTCATGTAATCATAAGTGTATGATTCTTGTAATTTTATTGGCCTGTATCCACATGTTTGAATGCATTTATGTGAATTTATCTGAGTCACATTAGATAACATTGTCAGTATGGTGAATGTAATGTAATGCAAACACTTACTCGGCGTGACAGAGCAAGGTTACTCTAGAGCCCAGAACTGATGTGGGTAAGTTAAGTTAACCCTTATTACTTTTAAATCTTACTAGGACTGCATGATATTATCAGCAAGGTATTGGTATCGGCAGATAATAGCTTAAAAAGTTATTTATTGGTATTGACATGTATCTAAATTTCTGCTGATACATACGACTGACAGCCGATATATTGGCTGCCCATATCAGACATCATGGATGTACCATGATACTTCATTTATAAGGTGAAGCATTAAGTTTGGCCGGTTTAAGGCAGAACCAGCAGACCTACCTCAGCTGAAGTCTAGATAGATAGATATCCCCGTTCCTGATACTTAAAATTAGGTTGTAAGGGCTGAAGTTTTAGGTCTGAACAACAGTTAGTTTAAATTTTTGTGTTATTTCAAGCACCTTGTGAGGACTGTCTCAGGGAATCACCCTGCAAACCTGCTGTATAATTAGGAGACTTCAGTTTAAAATCCCGAAAAGAGGAATTTTTATTTTATGTGCTACAGAGCTCACTTCCTGTCACATGGTTGTAACAGTGCTGTTTGTAACTCTTAAATAAGGCATGTGAAGCTTATTTTTACTGTTCAGAGTTAGGGCTGCATATAGGAAAGGACTTCCTGATATGATAGCATCAGGATAAGATTATATCACGATACGCTGATACGATGTGTACTACGATATTCCACATAGTCCCCTGAAAATGTAAAAATAGCTTAAATGAAATTTAATGAAAATTTTACTGGACACACTGAAATGGAAAAAAATGAAAGTAATGTGCTTAAGTGTTCATTTATGTCACTGAATTTTAGGGATGGGTTTTGGCTACAACTTCAGAATATGATACATATCAGGATATATGGTCACGATACGATACAGATATCACAAAAATAAATATTACGATATATTGCTGTATTGATTTTTAGCACAGCCCTTTTAAAAATACATTTTGCACGTTACACACGTGTAATCCATAGACATTACTTTCAGTTTTTAATTAGTGAATGTCTGTATTTGAAAAAGAATAAATTTTTGTCTTTGTCTTTCGAACACAAATAGACTCACAACAAGAGTAACAGGTAAATTCTAGTGCAGGAGAGACTTGGTGTTCTTTACATTGAAAAAAAGAAATATGTGTTTGGATAAATCAGCATCGGCTCAAATGCTTTTGGAGATATTGGCGTATCTGATATCGGCAGAAATCTAATACAGTGAATCCCCAATATTTACACCTGTGACTTTCCTTCAGCTACATGCTGAAAAGTCTTCTGAGAAAAAGGCTCTAAATATTGAACTCTAGAACACTACTGTCACTGCGTTATAGAGATCTAGATGATGAAAGGTCTCGGTAATGTTGCCATTATGTCATGTTAAAAGAGCAAAAACTTGTTGCTTTGGACAAACGTGTCTGTCAGATCAAGTCATGTACATGAAAAAATTCAGAGTAAGTCTTTACTTTTAATATATATTGTTCCTGACCAACACATTTTCGTCTTGTTTTTTGTTTTGCTCTTGTATTTTCCTCTAGGGGGACTGGTGTCTTTTACCAAGCGATCCCTGCTGTTGGAGCCGATGGAAAGAAAATCATGAAACTGATTCCTGTGAAAATGATTGATGGACAGTTTTTCAGAACTCAAATAAACAAACCCAAAACAGATGTTATACCACAGAAAGCTGTAACAATAAATATTGCCTCAGCACCTGTTCAAATGTTAAAAACAGCAGCTTTAAATCCTTCTGCAACTCAGCAAGTTAACAGGAAGGAGGTTTCCCTAACGAATACTAAGCCCCATCAAGCAGGTTTGGACCTTCAAAATCCAGTTAACAAGCATCAGTTACAGCAACGCATTATAAATATGGTGACCAAAGTACCTCAGACGGCAACAAGCTGTGAGACATCAGTAAAACTTCCAAGCCAGTTCCCAGTAACAGTGAAATCTCCAGCACTCCCTACAGGGCAATACCTCTTGATTCCCCCGAATGCACAAATTCGAACCGTCCCAGCATCTGAACTCCCTCCACTTATCAAGAATCAGATTTTTACTTCATCAGCCAGCTCCTCTCCTGGTTCAGGCTTACCTAGTGTGGTCTATGTGTCACCCATTGCAACTGTAAATCAAGGCACTACTCCACCAAGTGACTCTGCACGTCACTCGCTCAAGCTGCCTTCCAAGACTTCAGATAAAACTTTATGTGAACCCCAATCAACAGCATCAAAACCACATTTAAAGTTGATTCAAAAGTCTTCACCAAGGTCGAACAGCCCAATTAAGTGGACAATTGTCGAAGAGGAAGGCTCAACAGCTCCACCACTCGATCCTCTTCATACTCCTTCTGTCACTTCAGAGATTCTCCGGGCTGTGGCAGAGAGAGAAAAAGCCAACAAGCACTCAAACGTCACCACAAAACCAGTATCTCAATTAAATCAGGACAAATGTGAACAAATACAGGAAAATGCTTTGGTCATGTGCAATGGGAAGGTGTTTTTTGTGGCCAAAAAGAGCAGCCCAACAACAGCAGAAACAAAATGTCACAAGCTCAATAAAACCATGATCCCTTTATCCCAACCATGTTTTAAGTCGGTTGCACCTGAAATAAGGCCGGACCTCAGAACTGTCATCCCTGCTAAGTCAGACGAAGTGATTGACCTTTGTGATGACGACGCTCAGCAGGACTCATCCCAGCAAGCAGCATCAGCAGGCACTCACTTAGACGAAGACAATGTCATATTCGTGTCATATGTTCCACCCAAACCTGAGTGCGGATCAGCACAGCATTTAAACCTAACCACACAAACGGCACTTGCAGAGGAAACAGACCAGATGGGCACAAGCTGCTCCAGCAGTGTGACGCAACAAAAGAGCCTGGATGAAATCTCCCCTCACAGAGGAGGAACACCTGGCCAAGACGTCATGGACAGCACAGTCAAAAACCTGAAACATGTCTGCGGTTCAGCAGTGATGAACGTGCATTGTAATGAGCACTCAAACAGTCAGCAGAGTACCTCCACCCACCAGTTGGAGAATATGGAAGTTGATGTAGCATCGAAAAGTCCAGCAGATTCCAGCAGTGAAATATGCTCTAGAATAGAGAAGGACACCCACAGAATGGAGGTGAGGGCACTTCTGTTGTTTCACTACTTTGGAATACTCTGTGCTGTTTTTGATAAATGTTTTCAATCTGGGAATGTTCTGACGGTGACTGTTTAAAGCTAGGATAGGCAACATCTGGAAATCGAGCTATCTGTAGCATGAGACTCCAAAAGAAGCAACTTTGTTGCACACTAGGGCTGCACAATTAACTGTAAAAAAAAAATCACAATCTTGATTCAAACATACATGTGATCTCATTTGTAAATGACAGCGATTCACTTGCTTCAATTTCCCTGTGCATTCCGATCACGCTGCATTCAGGTATTAACTCATTTACAACAATCCCAAATGCGACATCCGTCACACTCACACAGTGTCAAACAAAACATGATTAAATCAACAATCAGGTCAGAGATTTGCCAATGATTCAGCCAAACAACTCATCACCTCTCTCATTTCTCTTCCTCTTTTATGGCGCTCCGCTGTCACTCACTGTTGCTACGGTAACCAAACACGGTATCGGCAGTGTCATGTAGACAAGCATGAAGGAGGCAGAAGTCAGTTTACTCAATAAAGTTTGAGACGCATTTTACACGTGAAAGAACAAACATTCAGCGCCATTAAGGAAAATCTTGCAAGAGTAATGATGCCAATAAAAGGTGGACAGTCCACCGTGTGGAATGGATAATATAATAATAATCTGCAAGCAAGAAACCAAATCAAAAAATGTTCTTCTTTTTTTTTGTTGAAAAAATGAGAATCATGTGAGAGAGTCGTGATTCACATTTTAACAAAAATCATGCAGCCCTACTGCGCCCTTCCCTCCCTGTTTTCACTCTGGCTCGTGTTTTATTAGGGACTGAGCCCGTAAATCAAGGACCCTGTTGTAATTGCTGTGCTTATTCTTTATTATACTTCCGCGTCTTTGAACCCAAGTTTGCCCCCCTAAACATGCTCAAAAACTCCCCAAAATTGGCACGCACACCAGGTCTGGTAAAAAAAGAAATTTCATAAAATGTAAACATTAACCCCCAAAGTGCCAAAACTTGCTCTCTAGCGCCACCTAGAAACACTAAAATTGCCACTACGGCCTGTAGGAATGTCACAGAGAGATCAAACGAAAACTCAATTGTTGGACTCATCAAGACCTAAAAATCACCCACTGACACCCCTGACCTAAATCCAACAGGAAGTCTGCAATTGGCATTTCAAAATATGATTTCGGCCCCAATTTTGGCCTTGTACAATTGCTATCTCCTTCGAGGGCATTTATTGTATCGGCTTCAAATGCTGAGAAATGACTAAGGAGACCCTGCTGATGAAAAGTTCTGAACAACTTTGTAATAACTCAAACAGTTTGGATTTTATAAG
>JAQFJB010000002.1:2831982-2845518 GCA_029874875.1 Naso minor | reverse complement strand
GGAATGGGCATGTTTAATCGATGATCGATAATTGATCGTTAAGGATTTTGTCAATCACATGATATTTTCTATTGATCAAAATATTGATCAATTGCTGCAATGAATTTGACTATGTGGCAGCAATGAGTCATCTTACCAGCAGGGGTCGATATTTAACTACTTTTAGGAGACAAAAAAAAAAGTAAATAACGTTACCCAGCTGCCTACGAGCTGCCTACGAGCTGCCTACGAGCTGCCGTAGATGTCAAATGTAAACATGAAGAGGTCAAGGCAGAGTCTGATGTGAGACCATTTCAGATTTTAAAAAAAGACAAAAGTTTGCTGTGAACGCTGCAAAGCCGCGTGTCAGTACAGCACAAACACAACCCCAGTAAACAGTGTTTTGTGATTAAATTATTATTGTTTGTTATGATTGGGGGTTTTTTGCAAATGTTTCTAAAAGAGGCTCAAATGTGTTAAAGAGCGTCGAATTGTTGGCTCACTGACATGTTGGAGCCACGGCTGCTTTCACCACATATCTTCATTAAGTTAAACAGCTGAACTTTAACTGCCTTGTTGAAGAGGATTGTTGCTGGACTAGAAGTTCTTCTTGGAATAAAGATTTAATTGAGGAAAAATGCGCTGTATTGTGTATTTTCTACCATAGCCATTTTTAATATTAAAAAAAACAATGATCAGTCGATAGTTTTCAATAATTTTCCCAATGATCGATCAAGAAAATTTCTTCAAATGCCCATCCCTGCTAGTAACGACATCTACACGGCTAAAAACATGAGGACCAGACACGAGGCAGTATTGTATTTATGAGACCGGACCTTTGATAGCTGTGCTGATGCTGTAGCATCCCTCAAACAAAGACAAAACATCAGAGTGATGCAGAGCTTCATTACATCGTGTCACCTGCCTTCATCCAATCCTCTTCCTTGCTGCCCACCTCTCCTCTGTGAGATCTCCGAGTTTCAGTCCAGCATTGAAATGAATATAAATAAATAAATGGCATGCCTGCGGTGTAAACAACACAAAGCCACTTTCTGCACAATGGGATTTTTTATGGTACGCTGTTCAGCCACGGGAATGTCAGTTTCCATAGGATCGACCTTCGACCTGGTGTTATACAGCACTGGAAAAACATAAACAGCTCCTCCCTCGCCCCCACTCTCCCTCATGCCATCAAATGGCCACCACAAAGAAAAAGAGCTGACCTTAACTGTCCTGGAAGTGTTCACAGGCACACGTACACACACACACACACACACACACACACACACACAGGGATTGTCAGTGCCAGGACATCTAGTTCACCCTAGCCTAGCAGAAAAAAAACAAAAAAAAAACAGAGAGCTTTCATCTGCATGCAGCTGCCCCGATGAAGAACAGAGCAGAGGAGAGGACCGGACAGAGGAGAAGAAAGGGACAAACAGAGAAGGAAAAAAAAAAAAGCACAGAGCCAATCAACTGACCCGAGTAAAACAAAGGACTATCTGTAAAAGGCGAGGACTTCATCCCACCCCGTGATGAGAGAACTTCGATCCCCAGTGAGGCAGGCGTCATCAGAGCTACTGATGAGCCTCCACTGCCATTCAGCTCATTGAGCTCTGAGTTGCTGATCAATTAGAGAACAGCTGAAGCAGCTGCTGACCTAACAAACATTCTGCTTTTAAGCAAAGACAGTTTTTGTGTGTGTGTGTGCGCTGTCTCTTATCGAGGTCTTCTCCAGTCTATCTAATCTGAAATCTTTTCTCCTCTGCTGCTTGCAGACTGAACCCCACCCCTGTGCCATGTCACAATCTCCTGTCGGCTGACACAGTTGAAATGTTAGCATGCTGGCTTCTCTGGCCACATCTGATGGGGAAAAAAATTGTGCTTTGGATTTTCTTTCCCCAGCCAATAGTACAGCACCACTGGAGGTCACGCCACTGTACAGACAGAAACACCAAACACTTCAGCAAATCTGGTCTTTTAAGTGAAACTAGACGACTTGTTAAGCTTAACTTTGTCATTATGATGTATAATCTGATTTAACAGTTTAATAGTGGTTGAAAAATGACACCATTCGCTGCTAAACTGGTCTCCAATAATCCCTGTTTTTACCAGGATATTTTCTTCGCCACTGGGACGAGGGTTTCTCGAATAAGTAAAAAATCAGTGACACTTTCTGTACTCTCTGCCCTGATTGGCTGGTCTATGCTGTGCTTCTTAGCGACAAGTGACGTCGGCACGAGCTGATTAGCTCACCGTGCTCTGACTCGCCACTGCCAACAACAGAGTGTCTGCAAGCCGCACCATCAGTCAGCTCGAGCTCGAGCTGAGACGGACCAGTTTACTCCGCTGCAACTTTGCCTTCAACCGTTTGGTCTCAGTTCAAACTGGACTTTAGAGAGAGAGACAACAAACAAAATAAAGCGTGAGCCGACACAAACAGCTGCAGAAGATTTGCTTCCCAACAAGTCTTACGCTACAGCTAACGTTAGCTTGCTAGCTCACTTGCAGAAGTTATTTACTGTAACTTTAATGATTTAACAGAAGCAGTGGAGTCTCATCTGAAACAGCTCATTTACCAAAGAAGACTTCATAGCAACGACAGTTACCAACATTCATTCACATTTTCCAGAACTAGCTGGAAAATACAAACAGAATTTATCCGATTTTCCAACCTGCTGCTGTTTGGTGTTGCTGCCAGCTGTGGTCTGCAGGAAGTGTCAGAATTTCCTGTACAGGCAACCTGAGTTTAACCTGTCTGTGAGAGCGGCTACACACACAGGATCACGCTGTGAGCATTGCTCCTGTGTTTGTTTGTGTGTTTCTGTGTGTGAGAGACTCACCCATCCTCCTTGGCTCTGGATCCACGGTTGAATGTGGTTGTCCAGGTAGACGGTCATCCACTCTACAATCCTGCCCACCAGTGGACTCATCTCCTTCTCCATGCACTCGACGCAGAGCGCCCCGCCGAAAGCGAAAAGCCCTACTATGCGGCCCCAGTTGACTCCGTCCCGGAACACCTCATCCATGACGTTCTCGAAGCTTTGGTAGGCTGTGGCTGGCGTGATGTGCAGCTGGTTGTGCAGATCGCTGAAGGCGCGCGCATATCGCAGCTCAAACTCGTTGGCTGAGTCCCGGAGGGCTTCTTTGACCGCGTCCAGGCTCGTCGTTGACGGCAACCGTTGCTGCCGCAGCGGGGACGCTGGGGGGGTTCCGGGACTCATGCCGTTAAAAGTCCCGTTGGCATGTGTCGCTACCCGCTGCTCCTCACCCGACCCTGCCTCCCCCCCGTCAGTCCTGTTAGGAGGCTCTATGAGTCCCATGTGGTTGAGAGGATAGTTTCTCTGGGAGAGTTTATAGTTTATGTAAAAAACCACCAGTTCTCTATTTTGAGACATTTTGTGTTTAAAAATGCTTTTCCTCTTTGCTCCGTTCTGTCTCCGCTCCTTTCTTGGTTGAGCCCTGCAGCGTTAGAGTGAACACACTGTGCCAGGCTTTCTTCCTGCGTTTCCTCTTTTCAGACCACCATGGTCAGCTGATATCCAGAGGACACTTGGGGGGTGAAAACCAAACCTACACAAGGCTGACAAATCAGCTCAGGTCCTGTAGAGAGACAACAATGAAAGGTCAAAGTCTGTGTAGCCTAGAGAATGCTGTGATTATATATATGTGTGTGTGTGTGTGTGTGTGTGGTGTGTGTGTGTGAGAGAGAGAGGAAAGAGGTGTGTTTGGGGACGGCTGCAGACTTTCAAATTAAATTTGGACAGGTGGGGTCAAAGTGCATCTCTCTAATTGGGCAGTTACATATGGAGCAGATGGCAATGTTATTAATGAGACAACAGTGGAGCAAGTGTGTGTGTGTGTGTGTGTGTGTGTGTGTGTGTGTGTGTGTGAAAGTGAGAGAGAAGATGAGAGACAAAGGCAGGACTGGCGTGAGGAAGGCGAGGAGAACTCAGACAGTCTGACCTGAAGGCCACAGAGCCAGCCACCTTCATCTGATCAGCGACCTCTGACCTTTGGTCTGAACTTTGCTCGTCTCACCTCCAGGCTCTCTCACACTCTGATCTGCACCACCACATCATCACACAAAACTAAAGACTTCTTCTCTTATCATCTCTCTTGGCGGTTGTTTGAATGTGTCATCACACAGTATCCACGCTGTTCTTTCATCACTGCCTCCACTCTGCTCTCACACTCCTCTCAGCCAGGATGAAGATGTGTGCACATGTTCTCACATCATAGAAATTTTAAGTTTATAACAAACACAGTTTAGGATTATAGAGACTGCACATTTCTCCGGATCACAGACATCACTTCAGACCGGCTCTTTCGCCCATGTGGTTTAAATACAAGAAGGACACTGGTACACAACCTCGCTGCCTTTGGTCGTGCTGTAAACTGCGAGTTTTGTCTGAGATCCACTCACAGGTCAGCCTCTGAGGACACGCCCCCAGCTCTCGTTGCTGAACTGGGTGGAGACAATTATAGAGTTTAAAAAAACCCTCACACTGCAGAACCAATCCTACGTCTTTAGGGCGGTCCTTCATATTGGGGCGGTGATTTGCTCAAGTCTCGTGCTTGTAAACACTGTCCGACCAGCAACGCGTGTACAATGGGATGGCTCAGTCATGGTCACCAAAGAAAACTCCTTCAGAGTTTGTCGTTTTTTGTTGCGTGTGCGGCGAAACACTTGCATTATTATTATCATTATTATTATGCATAATCTTTTATCAGGTCATGATTCATCCATCCGGCCGAACTGCACATCGGCTTTGGACATTACAGAACGAGTTACACCGGGAGACGGACCACCCAAAGCGGTATGTGGGAGCTGTTTGGAAGAGGGATGGTGGCTCCTAACTGTCCCTATAGGACACGTGACTCCGCCCACTTAGGAGACAGGAAGTGTATGTACCATTTCACACCACTGGAACATTGTAGAGTGAAGGATCTTGTGCTAATGTTGACTATCTTTGCTCGCAAGCACATTGAATATGAAAACAAACTACTTCTACAAAATCTGGGAACCTTATTTGATCTCTGAAGATCCTGGCGCCTCTGCAGGCACGCTGCAGGGTTTTTCTTGATTAACGTTATCCTTGTTTTTACTTTCTCTCTTTATCTGGGTTTCCACATTGTTGTTAGAACCTCCAACACTGTGTGTGCGCGCGTGTGTGTGTGTGTCAACCTGAGCTCTTTTTTATGCATCTTACAATGTGTCCAACTTTTATTTGTCGTAAAGGTGACAAAAACAATAAACATATTGTTGGGGGAAAAAAAATGTTTACAACAACAACCTTATAGCAGATACAGGTCCACAGTGCTAACCCCCTCAAGAAAAGCTTTGCTCTTCATTTGCTCTAATGTAGAAAATAACTGTTTCAGTACGTTTTCAAATGCAGTAATCCAATAAAGTGACTGTACTTTTCCTGCAGCGTCACTGGATTTCCAGTGAACATTATGCAGTGAACTCTTTCTGAACTCCAGTCTAAAGCTCTCAGAGCAAACATACTGTATTTTAGGATATCATCAGTGATGATGTGCTACAGGAAACAACGAGTGCAGTCTTGTGTTCAGAGTGACACAGAGGGATTGCCCCGTGACAGAGGGTCAAAACCAGGTTAAACACGTGTGTGTTTCCTTTGTTACACACAGCTGCTGTGTGAATGGATCATAACCCTACAGCTAATAAAAATATCATGTATGTTAATTCTGGTTACTGTTTAAAAATTAAATCATAATGAAATTAGGGCTGGGCAATTTTTTCAAACCAGATTCGATTTTAATCGATTTTTTTTACAATACAAAAGACAAAGAAATCATTTCAAGTATGTTGTTCTTATTTGAAACTAACATAAATTTTCCCTCTCGGGAATAAAGTGTAAACTTAGCTTTAAACAAGTTGATTAAACAAAGATAAATCTCCCAATTTAGGATCAATAAAGTGCCAACGTCACTTTCACCAAACTTCACTCATAAAAAAATAGCCCAGAGCTGAGAGAAAGCTGTAGGCTACCGTATTTACCCTAGTTAAAGGGAAAATCACTTTTCATGATTGTCCAAACAAATCAATTCGAATTTCGCTTTAAAATCAATTTATTGTATAGTTGCTGAGTTATGATGGTTCACCTTCAACTCCACCTACAAATGCTTTCATGTTGGAGGTTCACTGATTATCGCTCAGTCGACCAATAGAAAATTAAATTATCAACTATATTGATAATCCAGCTTCTCACCTGTTACAAGTTGATGCTTTTCTTTGCATATATAGCTCAACAGACAGACAGAAGGGATACGAACTAATGTTAAAATAAACAAGGTAATGTAATCTCTAGAAAAACAGACATTTTTCACTATTTTCTGACGAACTGACTGATGAAAATCATTTACAGATTAATCAAATAAGAAAACAACAGTTAGTTGCAGCTCTAGTTCATGTGTTACAAAAGCAGCCCTAGAAACAAACACTGCTTCTAATTTTTAAAAAGCACGAGTTTATTAATTTGCAGTTATATGCTATCAGTGTTTGCACACACAAATCTCCTGCATGCCTAATCTAATGTTGAGCCCAAACACAAATAGCTGGTGCACTAATGTTACCTTTGGTTAATGATTATTATATGAAACCACCTTTTCTCTTAGAAAACATCTTTTCAATAGTATCACTGCGATGTAGGGCTGCAACTAACGACCACTTTCATTATCGATTATGATTTTACGATTTATCATTTACTCTGTGAAACGACAGAGAAAAGTGCTAAAAATGCTTCTCCTTATTTCCCAGAGCCCAATGTGACGTCTTCAAAACGCGTCTTTTGTCCAAACAACAGCCCAGAACACAAAGACTCCTCATTTATGATCTTAAATGATCCAGGAAATCAGCAGATCCTCACATTTAAGACACTAAACCAGCAATTCTTTTCACTTTTTATTCACAAAATGACTGAAACGATTAATCGATTATCAAAATACTTGGCGATCACTTTTCTATCAATCGATTTGCAGCTCTACTGTGACCTATACTAACAGTGCACGTCATTAAAGATTCATGTCAACACCAGGCAGCAGTAAATTGAGTTAAAGTGCGGTTACATTCCTGAAACAAAGGACAGTCTGACAAAGCCTTCCATCATCTTCAGCTGTCACAACACACACACACACACACTTTGTCATTAACTGGTTGCATACAGGTATACAAAGAGACGTGGGAGTGACGTGGCCTGCTGTTGATCCCAAATCTCTGCCCGTCACGTGGGATCCTGACCTTTCCTTCAACAATTTTGACATTTAAGCTGACAAGTGGCTGGTCTTAATTCTTGGTGTGTGATGCGGACGGATGGGAGCTTCATGCAAATGCAGCTTTTATTACATAACAAACACATAACTACTCTTCCTGACAGCACAATGGAAGTCTCTGTTGGCTCCCGGCCAACCACGCACTGCCAGCCAACTTGTGAAGTCCAAAAACTTCCACCTGCCTCAAACACAACTCCTGCAGACTGCACGAGGCACGACTCGACGGCGAAACACCGAGAGAGGCGGTTCACGGCACATAAAGAGCCACAAGGCAGCAGTGTTTACAACGGCCACATGGTCCCCTGCTCCCACCAGCAGCACGTGGCTCGGGCTCGAACAGCCCAGCACTGATGTAAACACCACACAGCTCCGACAACGACCTGCAGCACCTGAACGCAGCATTTCTACTGACAGTCGCTCAGATATCAAGTCAAACAGCCAAAGTAAAGGCTTTGTTCGTGTTTATCGCGGTACAATCTGTACTGTCACTGACACATAAAGCATCCTGGGTAACGTCACGTTACGTTACTTTGCTGGCTCGTGCGCTAACTGTGTGAGTCCCGTCTGTGCTCCCATGTCAACTTCCACATTCAATTTTTATTCGCATTTTCATTTTGAGCGCCGTCCCCACACGAGGAATACATGAAGACAGGAACACGAGCGCCTTACCGACAGCACGGAACCGAGTCACACGGAGCTCTCCTCGCCTCGTTCAGCGTCAAAAACCCAGAATCTGTCAGTCAGTCTGTAGCTCCGTCTGTACAAAAGCTGTCACAATCCAAGAACGTACAGCCACTTTGTGTGCGGAATGTGTGTGTGTGCGTGTGCGTCTGTGTGCATGTCTCCTCCTACGACTGCACGCCCAGCCCTCCTCTGTTACGTAACACGACGCCTTCAGAGATGTCTGGATATCCGGTCACGATCTATCGAGAATCCTCCGGTAATATAACCGGAGTGTTTCCTGTCCTGCACTGCAGCCGAACAAAGAATGTGAAGAACAATTACACACACCGACGAACATCTTTTATTATTTTGAGTAACGCTACCAAGAGCGGTGTTCACATTTTATGTGAGCTCATTATGTTCGGCACATTAGCTAAAACGTAAACGGGCACGATGGTGCACACAATGTCATAACCCTCTAATGCTTTATTCAACGAAACAGGTTCAAACAACACAGCTCAAAACTGGATTTTTCTAACGGTGATCGATGATCGGATTTAGTAGGAGTCCCTGAAGGCAGCACAGGCCATTCTCGTCTGTCATAATCACCAGGCTGAAGACCTTTAATCACACAGCGCATTAAAATGCCGCTTTGCGACACCACCCTCTGCTCCAGCTTCATACACTTCAACACTCAGCAGCGTTGCAAAACTAACGTTAGCTGTGGAGTAACGTCAAGCAGACAGACAGGCAGGCAGGCAGACAGGCAGGCAGGCAGGCAGACAGACAGAGACGCAGCTCCGCCTGTAACTCCTACGTTCACGTTATTGTGGGCAGCTACTGAACATCAGGCTTCCTACGTTACTGCAGGCGGCTGTCACCGCGAATCTCGGCATCTTGGGGTGGTCGCACAGTCTTGCACTGCAAACCCAGAAAGGTGTAATTACAGCGGCGGAATCATTCACCGCAGCGAGCAGGGAACAAAATGATGGCTAACAGTTAACGCGACGCATCCTCCAAAATCTGTCGACCTCCTTCCCCTCAGTAGCTGGATTCACAGAGGAAAATCCGCCCTCGCTGCCACTTTCTCCCGTCAGAATGCCAACACAACGCACACAGTCGACGGGATTACATTCGCAGAGTGAACAGAAACTCTTACTTGTAGGGTGGTCTCCATAAAATCATGTCTGCGGACTAACTATCCAGATCCCGGCAGGAATAACCCCATCCGTCATTGCTAGCCTGCCTGGCTAACACCGACGGAGATCTCCCAGCCAGCTACTGGCTACCACAGATCCGCCCACCGCGACGCTCTCTACGTAACTTTACGCCAGATACACGGCAGCTTTCATCCAGTGCGAACACTCTGGCGTATTCGCATAGGGAAGAAAAATGAAATGTCCTCACCAGAGTTGCGTCTGCGAGTCACATCCTCACTTTAAGTGAGCGCTAGCTTGACCGGCGAACGTTGGTGTTAGCAGTGCCTCACGAGCTAATGTTACCGTTAGCGTGAAGCGGCTAACAGTGAGCCGGCTTATGTTTTCTGAGGAGTCTGACACCTACAGGAATTATGCAAGTTTTTAACTGAGTTCAGCTGTCACATTTTTTTTAACCTTCTAGTCATTGGTTTATGCATGAATAAAAATGACTTTTATTTGAAAACAAAGGGCGTGAGAGGTTTCCATGGTAACCTTTGTTACCCCCAATTCTAGAGCGCTTCAGGTCAAATACCAGTTTGAGCACAGTGCCACCGTGTGGCCATGTTTATACACAACAGCATTGGAATTAATTTTTCCACACTTTGAACTCTCACGGCTAAATTATAAGTGACGAATAAACTCAAGAGTGTGAGGCTCCGTGAGGCATACTTACGGTTAGAGACTGCAGGTGTCAGCGCAGGTTAAAGGCGGCCTGAGTCAGCACACTCGGCTAACTCTGGACTCTTGTGTCCAGTCCATTGTGCCTCCAGGTGGAAGTAATACCAGTGATGACGGCTCCATTCACTTCAGGGGTGCGTTCCGAATCGCATATCATTGCTTTTGATTGTAGTATGCACTGCAGCTGCCCTCACAAAGCACATACTACTGCATGCAGTATGCATATAATTGGGACATAGCCTACTACTCCATCATGACAGTGAACCTTGAACTTTGACCGTGATGCTCCTACATCCGCCACAGCAAGGACACAGGTGTGATTCTGAGGAAATCATTCAAATATAACTTACAGAGACAGCAGTGGTCTATTATAACTGTACACAGGAGCTGCAAAACTTATGTGGTACTGACACTTAAATGTGATGTCATCCTGTCAATCATCCGTCATCTGTCTCAGCTTTGTTTACATCTGAGCGACACAATGTGACGTATGAGGCATGGTTTAAGCTGCGCAGAGGATTGTGGGTCAGAATGGCCAGAAAAGCGTGTTGGTTTGCATACTGCAAAATCCGACCGGATGTAGAAGAACATCCAGGTACTTCTGGCATACTGCATTTCACGTACTACATACTGGAACATACTACGTCTTTTTCTAGCGTACTAAATAGTGAGGTAGTATGTGTATTGGAACGCAGGGTGAGTCCTCAGTCAGAGTGAATCAGATTTCAGGTTTATTGATACTTCACCAAATGCTTGAAGATTACATCACAATATTATGTATAGAACCATATAGCACTTTCATTTCTATTTATTTTACATTGAAAACTTTACAGTCTGTATTTTTTCATTTACTGTATATATTTATATATATATATTTATATGTTCCCTAGCTTTAGGGAAAAAAGTAGACATCCATAGTTGCAAGGGAAGGAATGCTTCTCAAAAAATATTTAAATGCACTTTAAATAATTACATACATCCTTTTAAAAAAGGCATGGAATAAACTCCGGAGGACCCAGGATGCAGAGGTTCCAGTGTCTCTGCGGATGCGAGTTTTGGTTTGCTCCGCTCCTGAACCTTTGTGGTTGAACTCTACTGCTGAATGGGACAAAACACTGATGGGCATTTCAACCATTTGGAGCAGGTTGGTACACTGGGCGGTGTTAATACGTGAGCAAATCGTCAGCATCAGACGTGTGAAAGAGTGGGGAAAAAAACAGGCAACCACTGTGTCACCTTAGAGGATCGATTAATGCATTGGAGAATCTTATGAGCCAAAAGTTGACTTCATGTTTAGTCCTTCAGTGTAAGGCTTACCGGGTCAACACACGAAGGAATGCATGACAGAAAATAGCAACCAACCTTTCACTGTAAACCAGCAATTATCCTGGAAAACAATCATAAAACAAATTAAAGCAAGTGAGCAAAATAAATAAGTAAAATCTCATTGACAGGTAAGAACTCAAAGACAGGACGGTTGTGTCAGAGCGGAGACTGCCAACAAAGCTGCGTTCGATCTCCGACAGTGTCGCACAGATGCAGATTGTTTTCACCTGCAGCCGAGTCTCAGTCTCTTCAACAAAGGCAACAGCCTGCTACAGAACAACGAAGACATTAAAGTGACAGCAAAGCTGTGCGATGGACATCGACACATGACGTTTCAGATATGACCATATTTTTTTGATTAGATCACCAAACTCACAGTTCAGGTGTCATCATTTTCTAACAGGCACAGGCGGCCAAAAGAGATTTCCACACAGGGCAAATGTAAGGTTCCTTAAATTCAGTGGCATCGTTCGTTTGCTTTCAGCATGTATTAAAAAAACAAAAGCAACAGAAAGACAAACTGTCAAAATCAGGTACGAGGTTTTCAACAATATCAATAAATTATTTGTCTATACTTGTTTTCTTAGTCGTTACAGTTTGAGTTGAGAGTGGGGGTGGTGGTGGGGGGGGTGATGATGAGTGACAGAGAGCAGAGAGCGCCGGTCACAGTGCTGTTCATCCCCGAGACAAAGAAGGAAGGACAGAGGAAAGACTTTCCTACAAGAGCTGATCACTTCAATGCAGAGTCCTGACAGAAGAGCTACAGTCTTCGTCGTCTTCTTCCTCACTCTGCAGTCCCTCTGTTTTCTGTTCCAGTCCAAGAGAAGGGAAAGTATCTTTAGTGTCCACTTGTGATTTGCTCATCAACGTCCTTCATCTCAGTTTCTGCGCCCGTCCCTCCTCTTGACCCTGCACCCCCTCTTTGCAGGATGTGGTGGTCTAAGCTGGCGCCCCCTCGGGAGCAGCGATGTGGAAGACGGAGCCGATGCGCAGGAAGAAGCGCCTGAGGACAGCCCGCAGCTCGGGGATCAGGTCAAACTGCATCATTTCACACAGGTGGGGGTAGTAGCAGGAAGCGTGGGGCTTGAACTGAAAAAAACAAAAACAGAGAAAGCGAAAAAATGTAAATTAGCATCATGACTCAACCGAGTGACACACTGTATCTGCTTTAAATGTCTGCTACCTCAAGTATCTGCAAAAGGTGTGAGCAGTGAATGCAGAAATGTTGGGTACAAAGTGTTAACAAAACGCTCAGAGACTTCCTGTTGCGCACGAGCAGCGCGCCAAACAGTAAAAACATGCAGTAGGCACAAGCAAACACCACTTGATCATCACCTGCACCTGAGTCACACGAGTTTTTGTAGAAAAGACAAAAGCACGAACATCCAAAAAGTAAATGTGAAATGCTGAACAGAAAGAGCATTTAGGATTTACACGGCGCATTCTGGCTCCTGACGGGCTGAGTGAAGACTTTGACGTGCCACCTCTTCTGTGAAGTGTGTCATGATTTTTCCCTGGAATGACTTCTGTGCAGATTTCTCTGTTTTATTGATGATTCACATGTACAGCATATGCAATGGTAGAGTGGCGTCTGGGGAAGTGGGCTGACTCTTAATTTATGCCCCCAGTTTTTTTTTTAAAGCAGCCCGTCCAGCAAAGGATAAGCGCCTTTTAAACAGTGACGTGTTATAAACAGCAGCATGTAAGAGTACTCTTGCATATTCAGCTCATACAAAGTGGGACAGTAGTCGGCCTTTTAGCACATTGTCACTTAAAATGATTTTGTCACAAGATTCAATATACGGCGTAAAGTTTCGTTTTCAGTGTGTGAGACAAATATCAAACTGACTCACTAAGGTTACATGTCTCTGTGAAGGGGAGCTGTTTGAAATTCTCCTCCCCATTCACTTGAACTGTGCTTAGAAATATTGTAAAATAAATGATTAATACAGTCTGATGAGCCAATTCAATACCAGGTGTTTATTGAATTTTTCTCTCTTTGGAATGGTCATGTTTTTTTCCTTGAGAGGTGTTTGTGTTAGCCAGTGCACATCGATCTCAAAGACTTCTGTCTGAAAGACCAGATCTACTTTTCTTTAAAAATGATAATTACACAAAAACTGAACACAGCCTGTGTGTTCTTTAATGTATAAATAACATGATGTGTTTGAAACGTTCAATTTTAAGCACATATATGTTAGTTTGCAGCTTTTTAATTCAAGTCAATGTGGAGGAAAATGTCAAACACCTTCCCCTCATCACAGAGCCATGTAGCTTTGGTGAGTCAATTGTAATATTTACTGAACACACTGATGACTAGATTTTACGCCATATGTTGAATCTTGTGAAAAAAATCACTTAAACTGTCTGATGGCTGTGCTGAGTTTGAAAACAT
>JAQFJB010000002.1:2658679-2670205 GCA_029874875.1 Naso minor | reverse complement strand
TAAACAAAGCCGCTGCGCATTGAATTGTGGGTAGTAGAGCTCGCGCTCAGAGCCGCGCACCTCCTTCTGTTGCCCCTGTGACTGGCACGTGGTCAAGCCTGAGCTTGAGAAGCATAAATGCACAGGACTTTGTAAGACATAAGCCCATAAAGCCTACAGTCTTATTGCTTATTGCTTCTAGCTTATGAAGAAGCATAAATTGGGCTTTAATCTCAACAGAATCAGTAAGTAATACGCATGCAGCATGTTTGTTGTGCCAAGATCTAATAGTTCTGTTGATTGGCTGTACTCTGTGTTTTGCAGGAAAAATATCAGATTACACAGAGAGACAGGTCTGACCATCAGTATGTGTAATGTAATGTTTTGTTAAAACAGATTAGATAAAATTGGTATTGAAAAAAGTGTTGGTCAGGAACTGGTATCAAAGTCAACATATCACTATTGATTGATTGATTGATTGATTGATTGAAGTTTATTTTGAACATCAAAAATTTAAAATAAAAATAAAAAAGTAAAGAATCCAACATCAAATGATATAAAGTCATCCATGTTCAAAAAGGAGTGGGAGGAAGTCGAAACTTATCTAGTCCCACCCCTTCTCCTCCTACACTAATGATTTACATATATTTCATATCTACTTCCCCAGTATTACTATTGGTACCAGCATCGAATTTTCCTTAATGATTACCAGCCCAAAGGAGCGATAACAACAAAGGTTTCTCTTCTTTCATTCTTTTCTTTTCTTTTCTTTTTTTCTTTCTTTCTTTTTTTTTTGTTTGCATGCACTCGTTTCGCTCTGGTCCCATAAAGATGCCCACGTCACCCATACCTATATCTGCTACTGATCATGTGGATGAAAATCCCATAAATACTGCATTTCTCTTGCTTGCCTTATTTTTTAATTAGCCACAATACTAAGAATTAAATTACTTTGTTTGTTGTCTCTCTTTCTCTGAAGTCCAGTTTGCACTAAAGATTCACGATGAGATGAAACAGTTGCATGGAAAGTTTCAGCGGTGTAAACTGGTCTGTCTGAGTTCGACAAGAGGCCAGTTTTAAAACAGAAGGCACGGCACTTGTTTCAACAACCAATCAGCTTGTAGCATTGTCGCCTGTTGCTAAGAAGCACAACATAGAGCAGCCAATAGGAACATGTGCTCTCTGAAATTACCGTGATTGGCCGAACATGCCCCATTATGGTCTGAATACAGAACCAAGGAGAGATGCAGAAGTCTAATGTTCTGTCAGACCAGCTGAGTCACAAAATACTGAAAGGTTATTATGGGATTTTGCATGTTGACACTAATGACAAACTGCCTACCTCAGCTTTAATGTGTTATATTCCCAACAAATAAAACACTAAATAATGTGGATATTTTTTTCTCTCTCTTTTTTTTTACTTTAACAAGGTAACTTAGTGCACTTTAGCTGATGACAGAAGACTTTTTTCACATTGTATTTGTTTGTAAATTCATCTAGACATTTGGATGACAACTCGGCTAATACAGGAGAAATATCTCAATCCATCAAGATATCATCATTATCGCTATTAAACCAGGCAAATGATGTCATTTCTCCATTTTAAAGCATCAGTTGTGCTTCTGTCTCTTATGGATTAAAGTGAGTGGCCTTTATATGTGAATGCCCGTTTTGATTGTTTCTACTCACTGAGGCCACATTTACACAGGAGCAACCCTGCTAAAAACGGAAAGGTCTTTCCTTTACATCTTCAACATGAACAATCCAAAGCGCTGTAGTACGCATGCCAGGCCAGTATTTGGCGGTGTAAGTTTATAATGACATACCGTTGGAGCTGCCAAGGTTGTTAACTTCCTGTTGCTGCTAAGCCCTAAGCAGACACAAATGAAAGAAATTCAGCTATAGATTGACTTCTAAAATTATGCTACGAACACTCAAATTCACCTTAACAGACTGCTTTGGGTGCACTGTGGAGTAAATGCATTGAGTTGTGCTAGCATTAGCATTAGCATCATCACCGCATTCATAGGCATTCTGCATGCCAGTTTACACAGCCAGAAACAAGGTTGCGGTTTCCAAAGATCGCAGTTTCAGGGGCGCCAGCAAGCTGTTGTCATGCAAAAAGAAGACCGAACTGCAACAAAAGTGTTTCGTTTGATGCAAAAACTTGTGCCGTGTAAACTGCCCCTGCGGCCTCTGCCTGATGACCTACAATTTTCCTCATGACACAGAAGAGAAATGGGGGTACTCAGAGAGCAAAGGGTGATTAGAGCAGTGATTACAGTAAACCCTCCTCATATTGTCTGCCTGATACATCAGAGAAGGGGGGGTGGGGGTGGGGGTTACAGGGGGGTGGAGAGAGAGAGAAAGGCTGTGTGATACTGGAGGCAAGAAATAAATAATAACCACTGAGGTTAGGGAGCAAAGAAAGATAGAGCATATTGAGTAAATAAACATGGAATTACTTGTGAACATTAAGTGATAAAAACATACTGGCATTTAACAGTAAGCTTCTGTTGGAAAAAGAGGAGCAGAGTTTGTCAGTTCAGGATGTGAAAGAGATGAACACAGATTATAAAGTGTTGTTGACTCCAGGCTTAAAGCTGGTTGATTGTTCATCTGTCTGTTTTCCCCACAGACTATTGGACACACAACCAATCCTCTTACATGTACCCCGACCTGCGGCCATCTAATCCATGGCCTCTTATTCCCAGTCAGCTTCCCACAGTCATTGAGCACTGTGGAGTTTTAACCAGCCTGCACACCTCAGGCCCTGCTTACACTCAGCATTAACATGCGTCTTGGGTGATCTGATCACAAAGGATAGCTCAGTTCTGACCTGGCATTAGAATGCGCCTCCATGTACGTCTTGGGTGATGATTTGTAATCGAATATGCAAATAAACACACAGATCATTTCCATTTGCAAAGAACTAACGTGTTGTTATTTTTACCTGGCAGCCTGAATGAATATCAGACAGCGTGTTTTGTGCATACTTCATCTACCAGAATCCATTTTGACTGTTGCTGTGACTTCCTGTTGTTTTACATTTTCATATGTTGTCGTTAGCACGTAAATGAGTGTGCTCTTTTACATATGCAAAGGACATCAGCTGAGATTATTTGTGTTCACACCACTCAAAGAGTGTGGCCATATGCCGGCCAGACCAACTCCAAATGTGGTGATTGGAAATACTTTGATCAGAGGCATTTGCTTTAGAATACAGTGAGAGTGTGTACAGTGAGTAAAACGTGCTTTTGTGCTTGGTGTATTTATTTCCATCTCACTGAAGCCTATAGAGGGCATGCACGCGACATCACTATGTATACGCCCGCTGAGCGGCGGCATTAGCATACAGATTGTGTGCTGCTAAACACATAAAAACAAATCTACAATGGGAAAGAGCTGTTGTGCGATTGAACGCACAAATGGATTTAACAAAAAGTCAGAGTTTTTTTACAGACTGCTGAAAGCTGCAGAAAAAAGAAGCAAATGGATCGCCGCAATTCACAGAAACAATTAACGTTACAGAAGCATGGATGGTAGCAAGTCTAATTTTGGGCTAAATCATACCTTAACTTATATTCTTTGTAACTTTAAAGTTTTTATTGGCATTTATTAAAAAGCATTCATGACGATGAGCCTTGTATTCTACAAACAAATAGGGAATGGTCAGATAATGTTAGTGTTAGCTAACAACAAAGACAAACCAGTTTTCCTTTCTAAGGGGTGATGCTGCTCCACAAAGCACGCTTAGACAGTTAACCAGATCACTTTAAAACTTTCTGCAAGGTCTGATGAAATTGTGTTTATTAGCGTCCTCATGAGTGGCTGACGTCCAGACTTTTGTACACCTTCAGGCTTTGTGTATTTTCCCGGCGCCAAAATCATGTAGCCTAACAATAAATGTCAGGAAACCCGGGTTCAGGCTAACTGTCGATGTCTGTGGACCTCTGGTGCTTCAGTAAGTTGTAAAAATTACTGTCAAGTCCAACTGCCGTTAATTTAAGCAGATAATCATTTGTTTTACTCACAGTTTCACTGTTTCCACCACTAAACTCTGGCATGTTGACTGATGTTTTGCCACTCAGTCTAACTGTGGGGGGAGTGTTCATGAGGGGAAGTGACGTCAGCGCATACCGTCCACAGGGCTGGGCAAGTCAAAAATGAGCCCCTGTGTCAAAATGATTATTTATGTATGATTGCTAAGAAGTTGTCTTAACTGTGCTGCGATAAAAATATCTAACCTAACCCAACAAAATATTTGTGAGTGTGTCTAAATGCAATTTAAGTTGTTTTGTTTTGTTTTGTTCCCCCAGGTTTTAAGAATATTTTGATAATTATCAAGATGATACTGCAATCACAATTATGTTGGACAGGATAATCGTGACATGAGATTTTCATATTGTCCCACTCCTGATGCTGGGTACGAAGGACAGAATTTAAGACTTGCACAGGACAGACACCTTCTGATATGTATCACTTGGTTGCAACAATCAATGGAAACGAGAAGGTGGCATATCAAAGGTGAAAACAGGTTCACATGTAACTGAAAAACAAACAGTGGAATCAACTCTTTTCAGTCTTTGCACTAGGGAACTGCATTAGGTGTGTGGACGGTACAGAAAATGGATAAAACTGCAAGAAAAGTAAATAAAACATTAATTTGTTGTTCATCTGTATTTTTACGAGGTGTCATGTAATGTTTGTATCAATTTGGACTTTAGCCATGTGTTTACTTCAAGTACTGAAAGCTCAGCGTTATCTGTCACTGCAGATGTTAAGAGCTGACTATCAGACTTTTCCTCTGTTTGTCTGTTATCTGAATACTTTGTGCTGCTTTCTACACAAGACCACCAAAATCTCACCCGTGGGAACCACTTTATAGAGGTAATCTGTCCAGCTCAGAATGATGCGAGGTTTCCCTGTCCAGCCCTGCATGGCCTGGCGCGTCAGAGCTGACAGGCAGAAGATGATGGCGAGGTGAACTAACGTCATGAAGAGGGGATAGTGGAAGCCCTGAGAGAGAGATGGACAGGTGGTCTCAAAGAGGTAACAACATATTCCAGTGCATCAGGGTTTTTGTCAAGGTCTTGAACCATGAAACACTTCGGCTGTGCTAAAAAAAAAAAATCAATAAGGCAAATGAATATTCATGATATCTTCATCCTACCATGACCCATGTATCGTGACACGTATCATATCGTGAACTCTGCCAAAACCCAGCCTTGAAGTTCAGTAACACAGAAGAAGACGAATGTCCTTTATTTTCATATTTTCAGTTTCTGTGTGTCCAGTTAAAAGTGCAAGAGAGCACTTAAACTTCATTTTTCATTTTGATGAAATTTTGAATTACACTGTTTTGACTCGATTTGTCAGTTAAATTATCATTATAATATAATGTGATGTATGAAGACTTCCCAGATCATACACAGCAACTTGTTTTTCAGCTGTTTTTATGTTTTCAATTAACTATTTGGAATATTGCAACATATCTCAATATGCACCATATCACAATGAATCGTGATACATGGTGTCGTCACCCATGTATCGTGATGTGCATTGTATTGTGAAGTTCTCGCCAACATCCAGTCCTGGAAACACTGGGACACAACCTGCCTGACACCTTCTCCAGGAAGGAAACCCCATAAACATGACGTTAGGTTTGGCCAAGTCACCAAATTACAACAGAAGAAATTCTGCTTTGATCATTTGTATTGATCCTTCCAAATAAAAGCATGAACATCTGCCATAACAGAGCATTGTTCTTAGGTGAGATAACACTTGTTAAAACCCGTTCACTTACCTTCATCAGCCATTTGTTATAGAAGGTGATGCCAATGGAGAAGATGTAGTACAGGAGAACTAATCCAACAGTGCGAAGCCCCCTGCAGATGAACTGGACAGGACACGCCATATGGGGCGACCATCGGTCCTCAAAGGACAGTTAGTGTGGAAAAGTCATCTCCCAAACAGTCTGCAGCCCTTCCCACGATCCATAGCGGACAGAGGGGAAGAGGGGAGAGAGAAACAAGGTTAAGGTTATCTCCTGCCCGGTTAATTTGCTCGCAATAGTAACTAATGTTAGCTCAAGTTTGACAAGCAGCATCAGCTAGCTGTTAATCCACGTCAGCTAGAGCCTAAGCCAATGTCAAGACACGTTAACTAATGTTAACCACAGCTCACTGCTACCCAACAAAGTATAACACCGGCAATAAGTGAGTTTATTAATAACGTTTGTAATTAAACAGCCTCGGCTAAACTCTCAGGTCACGTTACGGTAACGGTGGTTCTTACCAGATGGTTGCTTGGCTAAGTTCAGTTGTTTTCCATGCTATCTATTCACCCTTAAGATTAACGTTACTATGTACCGTTAGCTAAACCGGTAACGTTATTATTTTGTTAAGTTAACGTTACAAGTTTACACCGCCAAAGAAAGTATCGGTGAGTGGTTTTCTCTCCGTGTAGAGACGCACGCTGCGTCCCGTCCAGCTTTCATCATAACGTTATCGCCCTCTGTAAACAGAGTACACAGTCCGCGCGACGGCGACACCCTCCAACCAAACTCCACTGATCAAACTCTGCATTAGCAGTGAACGGGCTCATTTTCTATCTGCACGCCATATCCATCTTAAGTTAATGACTGGATCGAATCAGTAAGAACTCGTTCTTCATTCGGCATCAACACAGCCCACTGAGAAGTTCTAACATCGAAATATTTCGACTTTACTGTTTCAGTTGTCATTAATCACCCAGTAGCATTACCCTCGCGAGACTTTTAATAAAATAACGTCAATACGCTAAAGCGTTACGCACAAAATGAAAATGTGTGTTTATCAAGTGTAACGTTATTCACACGCGGCCAGCTCATTTATAAAGTATTTGTACGATAATGTTAGTTATGTTGCTCTCCTCCCAGGCATTTTAACTGAGTTTTGTTTTTGTCAGAAATCAACAAACCACTGAGAAAAAAAAAATGTTACATACACCTACCGTCACCGTCAGCCATGTCGATTGTTTGCCTGAGCAACATTTGCAGAATTTGAATTTTTCCCAGTTAGCGTTCACTCGGGAGTACAACGGAGTTTGTGGAAAATAACCACAGGGGGCAGTGTGTCTGTTTTTGTAGCGCTCTTTTGCTCACCAAACCACTTCCGCAGTCGACGACACAGAGGCGGAAGTTAAGAAAGACAGCAGACTGTTGCTGTGATTGTACGCGGAGCTACAAGGTTTGTTGTTTGTTTTTTACTCGAAATATTATCACTGTTAACTCAACATTACAACAAACTGAATGCAATGTAAACTTGTCTCCAATTTATCTTTCAGTGTTTTGAAGCAAAATGGCGGATGAGGAGGACGAGACTGGCTTCGATGAGGAGGTGGAGGACGGATCCAGCGGAGTGGATGTCGGCCACGGGAAGAGAAAGCGGCTCTTTTCCAAGGAGCTCCGGTGTATGATGTACGGCTTCGGAGACGACCAGAACCCGTACACGGAATCTGTGGACATTCTGGAGGATCTGGTGATCGAGTTTATCACGGAAATGACCCACAAAGCGATGTCTATCGGCCGCCAGGGCCGCGTCCAGGTGGAGGACATTGTTTTCCTCATTCGCAAAGACCCCAGGAAGTTCGCCAGAGTCAAAGACCTGCTGACCATGAACGAAGAGCTGAAGAGAGCCCGGAAAGCTTTCGACGAAGCAAACTATGGCTCCTAACGTGACCACGGCACATTTTTTAAATCTTCACGTGATTGTTTGATGGCTTCTGTTCAGACCTGGCTTGCTCCCCGGTGTTTGTTTGTTGGTGCTTTATTTTATATTGTGTTTTGACAGTGATAGTAATGTCAAAGCGATGTAACATCATGGGCTCATGGACTGTTTAAATAAAGTGATTTACATGTTGCCCTTAATGCTAGTTGACGGTGTGTTTTGTGGCTCAGCCTCACAAGAACAAAAACTAACACTTTAATATGGCAGCATGGCACTGTGTTTACTGTAACAGTTACACAGCGTGACTCTGGGAAAGACAGTCCTTTACTGTTTTTACTGTTTGACATTTTGCACACAAAATAATTGAGAATATAATCTGAAGAACATTTAATAGTCACAAAATTTAAAACATTTGAAATGTCTTGTGAAATCAGATTATCTGCTGTTGAATTGCTAAACCACATGATGATATCGCGTGCTAACCTTGAATTCTGTGTCTGAAACGAGGTGATCAGTGTCCTGATGAATCAATCCTGATGAGATATTTGTGGCTGTTCTACGGTCCAGGTGCATAAAACTGTGCCTGTGCACAAAGACAGACATTCAGACACTTTTTATTCATTTATGTTAAAAGCCTCTCTTATTTGCCAGATTGTGTTTGATAAGTTTCCGTCTTTGTGGAAATTGGTGCACTTGCACAGCACACCTCACACTGGTAATAGACAGTAAAATTTTTTAAAAGGATGTGGAGACGTCTTGTATCATTTGTTTGCACATCAGTACTGCCTGCTTCATCATTCATTTGACCTGAACATGAGAAGAACTGAAAGGAAAGCAGGGTTACCCAACAGAACAGGAAACAAACGCACGCCTGTAGCTTTTAATACACCTGTATGAGTAAGCTTACATGTAGTCTATGTGGATTTGGTAAATGAAAGGTGCAACAATAAGTTCCTGAGACAATATTTTAGTAAATACTTTGTACCCTGGTGAAACAAGAAGGACACTTGAAAAATCTGAAATACTGGCCATTACAACAAAATTCCTTAAATTTCCAATTCTTCCTAAATATAAAGAGGCACATTTCAAAACAATAAACAACATTTATCCTTCCAATGAGTTCATAAGAAAGAGATTTCAATTACAAGCAGAAAACTGTAGTGTTTGTGGAACAAATGAAGAGACTACTGAGCATTTGTTTTCCTTATGGAAATCTTGTGAATGACTTCCAAATCCATAACTATGGATTTCTTTTCCCTCAAAAATATTCAAATGGGGGTAATCCTGAAGAGCAAAAACATAAAATTTCTAACCAATGAATTTATCACTGCAACAAAATATTATACACACACATGTTGATTTACCAAGTCTATATATTCAAGATTCAAAGTACTTTATTGTCATTATACCTCAGTACAATGAAATTTGAATGAAGCTCTCTTGACAATACAACATAAAAACATCAAAAAGACAAGATAAGTGAATAAAATAGCAGCTTTTGAAAAACGATGGCAACAATAGGAATAATAAATAGAATAAAATGTGTGACTATTGTGGGATAAACATATAACTAGATAAAATTTAAAAATACGTACAAGATGACATAATAGAAATATAGCTTAAAACCAACATGTACTAGTACAAATAGATTTATTTTAAAGTGTGGACCTGCCCTAGTGGTTAGAGTAAATCCTGAGAGGGGGAAGGGTGGGCTGAGGGGGGGAGTGACTGACGCCACAGCGTCCAGAGAAAAAACTGTTTTTCAGCCTGTTTGTCGGCGCTGTGATAGTCCTGCATCATCTGTCCGATGGCAGCGGCTCAAACAGAGGATGTGTTGTGTCCTTCATAATGTTTTCAGCCGTCCTCTTCAGACGATCGGTGTATAGGGCATGTAGTCTTCATCACAGTGACTTCATCACAGCTACACTGAAAGCATAGATTTGCAAACAGACTACTTCACACTGGAAGAAGTCGAACTGCAGCAAAACTACCCCAGAGAGAAATCTGGTTAATTAAAGTTACTAAGCGAAAGTAGTTCAAACAACTTTATAAAAATGATTAAACTGACAGTTTACACATGATATTCACGAATAAAATAATATAATACAAAAAAGTCACTTGCCAGCAAAAACGCCACTGAGGAACACGTGTAGCCCAGCACAATGTGCATCAGGCCTTCACAGAAGTCAGGATGGTGGAAAACGGGGACGGGCTCATCAACGGGCACTCAACAGAGTTGGAGAGTAATTAGTTACATGTAACGGAATTTCATAATTTAGTTACAAAATAAATGTAATTGTAAGCAGTTACTAAGAGAGAATGTGTAATTAAGTTACAGTTACTTATGAAAATGTAAATGATCACAAAGGGGGTTACATCTGAACATTTTCTGTAAAAAGCTCAGGCCGTGTGTTGAGCAATATTCATCTTGTTGCTTTGCGTGTTTTTGATGTGCACAGTGGCGTCTTCTGCCATTTCCAGTCGAGGCTGTTTAGTGAAGTTTGATGCTGTTCTGATGCTTTTGATTGGTTCTCTAGTTTAAATTTGCAGCGCCCCACGTCTGCCATTAACACTAAACATTTGAGAATGGTTAACAGTTGTTAGAAATTTAGAAAAGTAATCAAATATAATAAGTTACATTACTTTGATTAGGTAATTATTAAAAATGATTAAAAAGGCAGGATCTACTATTGGTCTGAGCCCTATGTATTTATGTCCCTTGTGTGTCGGCCTGGTGGCAGACCAGTTTCCCCCTTGGGGGTTAATAAAGTTCATCCTATTCTATCCTATCCTAATTGAAATAGCTTATTACATTTTAAATAGGGTAACTTGTAATCTGTAACCCATTACATTTCCAAAGTAATCTTCAGAATCCTGGGGTTCAATTAAATAAGCAAGCGTAAAATTAAACTAAAATTAAGTTAACTATACATAAAATGGCAATAAATAAATAAATAAAAAGTTAAAAAAATCACTCTGCAAAGATGAATGTACTTGAACTTCCAGCAAGTTACTGCAAAATGTAGGTCAATTACTAATTTAATGATGTACTTCACTACTCCCCAGCACTGGTGAATATATACTGTGTTTCAATCATCGTTTAGAAGCTCAGAAGGAGGATAAATAACTGTATCAGTTTATAGTGGTTCACACTCCATGAGAAGAAAAACTTCAAAACAGCTGATGTTGAAGAATGATCAAATATATCACGAAAGATTTCAGGTTAAGTTATAAATGTGCCTTTGACATTTAACACATCACCAGACTGCAAAATAATAATACAAGAAACGATGCTGGCAAAGAGCTAAAATGTTTTCAGGGTTTTAACTCTCTTCTTATATCAGGCCTGGAGTAGCTTACACGTGATTCACTGCACATTTGTCTTTTAAAAATACCAGTTTCATGTGTGGGCTACAGTGTGTGTGTGCTTTGGTGTTGTGTGTGTGTTGTTTATACATCTGGACCCCAAAAATGTGCACCTTTGCCAGCAGCAGCAATAACAGACCACAGTATGTTCACCCCAAAATCTCGCTGGAGACCAAACTGGCTGTGGTTCAAACAAAATGGACAAAAAGAAGAAAAGGTACCATTTTAAAACTATTTGGGCTGGTTTTACGGATGCATATTGAGACTAGTGCTTGACTGTCTTGTATTCCATAGACTGTTTCCATAACAACTTAATTCAGTTCAGGTCTAAGGCTAATCTATGTCCATAAAACCAGTCCTTGATTTTCTTTATTTGTTCTGTTGCTGGCTTAGTCTTCCCTCTGGGTATTTATCCCCTGCAATAGCCCCTTGCCTTTGGCTGATTTTGGCCCATTACCTGCTTACAACAGCA
>JAQFJB010000002.1:2599368-2613079 GCA_029874875.1 Naso minor | reverse complement strand
GAACAAACACCCAGTTGAAGACTGGCTAACGTTTAACACTGTTGTGAAATTAATCAGTCGAAATTATTCATTACCCTGTATGACTCATCACTCGACATGGTGGTGCAAGCTGATCGCGGAACACACTCGGCAACGAACCTGGCAACACGACCGGTGGAATTATTTTTTGTTGTTGCAATGACGATCTTGCGACACTAGGTGGTGGTGTTGCGCTCATTCTCCATATTGTACCTTTAAATGTGATAATAAGTACAATAATAGTACATCTTTGATGGAACATGTTAGTAATATGTGTAATAATGTCTTATGGAGATGTGAAATTTTAGGTTTTGCTAGAAAAAAGCCTTTTAGTAACGTTAGGTTTAATCTCTAGATTACATGCATCTTGAAAAACTTAATACCAGTAACAAGGTTAAGCCATTTAGACATGATTCGTAAATTTTTATTAGATTTAGAATAACATCTCATGTGTTAAACTGTAACAACATGCTGAATATTTCTTTTACATTTGCTTTGGCACAATTTCATTGATACTGGTAATGGTTTGAGTGCATGCATGGAATTTGTCCTTCCCTGTTTATTCTGTCACATATACAAAAATGCTGCTTATCTTACCTTCAATGTCGTACAGACCAGATTTTCATCAAAGTTAAGAATTTTCTGTCTTCGTGAAGTGTGCTGGATGTCCATTTTTTATTTTATATTGGACTATCTGTTCATAATCGGTAAGATCCATAACTACTGTTTTTTGGTTAGTGCCAGAATCAAGCACATTAATAACATTAACCTTCTGACCTCCTCCGAAACGGTGACAATAAATTTATTAACTCAACCCCTGACCTTACCTAATTTGCATAAATGATGATGAAGGAATCACGTGGCCTGGACAAGTACAAACATGGACACCTGGACAACATTTATGAAAAAGCAGTCTGAAATAATGTGTATCCCCCTTTGACTTCAACTGGGAGATGAAACTTGTCCAAATTCACAAATGTTATTGAACATGGTCAGAACCATGTACAAAATAAAACACACAACGGCAGTGCATAATCTGAGCGTTATAGAGGGGGGCACATTTTATGGCAGGCGGAAAAAGCAGTCTAAAATAATGTGTATCCTCCTACATGTTCTGGAAGACTGTAAATCCTGTCCGGTAAGTATCTTTATGTCTTTGTGTTGACAGGTGCTGAATAAATGCTACAAATTATGATGATCCCTGGAGGGGAGATTCAGAATAATTAACAACAATAACTAAAGATAATTTAGGCTATATTTTTCAATGGGAAAGTGGGTTACAGGAACAAATATTGTTGACAATGCTGCAATCAGTTTAACATAGCCTGCGTCTCGAGTCAAGGAGATGGAATTGAGTCGAGCAATGTGTTAAAATGCTTACAGTGATGTTGATATTACTATATCAGACGTGTATTTGATTGGACAAATTCTTATGAAAGACTGAATTACAACATCTTTGAATCTAGCTTCCGAACGTTAATATACACTGAGTAAGCAGGCTAATCAACTACCCTACATGGCACATTATGACAATGTCAAATTACAAGAGGAAAAGGATAAGACACTGTCAATGCAGTGCAATAAAAAGTAGCCTATGAAGTTCAACAACATGTAAGAAACAGAAGAATAAAAGCTTTTATTTGGATGGATGTGTCACGTGTTACATTACAAAACATCGCTGACACTAAAACAGTGAATGAGACAAACCATGTTGTTATATTTCATTTACTTAGCTGAAATCCAAATATAAGAATGTAGCTCCGCCTTTCATGAATGAGCGTGCGCTCCTGCAGCCATGGACACACTTCCTGTCAGGGTAACCTTGGCACGACACCTGAAACGTATGTATGTCTCAAAAGCATTCACTAACCCCACAAATTGTTGTACACAAAGTGGTAAATGATACTTAGTATATTTAAAGAATGACTGACCAGAAAACACTGAAGAGTCATGGAAGCAAGGATGCTAACTGGCTCTTATAGCACACAGTTAGCCTAGCTTACAAAGGTCCTAAAACATGACAAATCTAAACAATGAACGTTTCTTCTCTACATACAATGATGTTAACAGGCAACTGGCCAATAAAAAGTACTTACATATTATCATTCACGTACACATCACATCAGGCCACTTGGAAAGTCCCTGAACTGTCCACTTTCCTGCTGTCAGTGACACTGATTGGGTGAAACTGAGTGGAGCAGAAAGACTTCTGCACATTTTATTTCCTTTGTCCACCAGGGGGCACTGCCAGGCCTCTAACAGTTAGACTACCTCAGGCCTGATTTACTAAGGGTTTGTGTGCATAAAAACATGTGCAAACTCGATATCAGGTGGAAACAAATGTGGAAACTGATCTGCTAAGTGTGCACAATGAAGACTGCATCTTTCGAATGAGCAAGACAGCGCACATTGTCAAGTCAGTGCCTTTCCCTTAATGAATATGCAGCAAGTCCTCAAAAAAGGCTTTAGTTTTAGAGAACAAAACACAACAGTGTTTTGGTTTTTCTTTAAAAAATCTTCAGGGTCTCCCATTATTGAAATGGATTGTTGTCAACTTTTATTTTGGGGCAAAATTATTTTTTGGGGTCATTCTTTAGAACCACCCCTATCCCTGGAAAAAAAAATAATAAAAAAAAATTAGGCCATTCCAGAGAGCGCAAAGGTGACAAAAAAGCCCCTCACTTTTAAATGCTCACTCTTTCCTTCATCTGATTAGCTGAGATATGAACCAGGGGTCTACTCTACATCACCAAAGTGTCAGAATGTGACTGACCTAAAGAAATACTGAAATATAGTCCTGTAAACACAGCTTTACTTTAGGCGGAAATGGTACTTTTGTGGTGATTGGAAAAGGGCTCCTTTACTTTTTCTCTCCTCCAAGCTCATCTCTAGTGTACATGCATGCAGGCCATGGAATGAGAGAGAGAGATATATCCCAGTCAACACCATATCAGATAAACTTGGAAAAGACATGTCCAGCTGTCTCCCAGCATGTCATGCACTCACTGGCTGTGACACAACAAGTAGTTTTAACAGAAAAGGAAAGACTACACCATTCACAAAACTCAAGATCCGTCACAGCGAGCCGGAAGATCTGGCCCATCTTGGACTCTCAGCATGGAAGAGTCTTTACCGGCAGCAAGAGAGCGTGCACTTCTGCTTTATGGAAAAAAGGAAAAGGAAAATGGAGGAATGTGTACAAACTTGGATGAAAGGAGGTTCATAAGTGCTTCAGCAACAAATGCAGCCTCTGCAAATCTGCCACCAACAGAGGATGCATTTGAACAGTATGTGCAAAGAGCAATGTCTCAGGCAGCAATATGGTGCCATTGTCACATCCCCAAACCCCTGTTGTGGAGTCCTGTCAGCAAGGGATAGATTGTCAGAGATTAATCCATTCAACCAATCCTATTTACCAAACTCCCGGCACCTACAGAAGTGAGAGACATTACTCATTTGTATTGCAAAGATGCAAACTGTGGAGAGAGAGGAAAGTGTTGGTGCCTCTCTGTTAAACCTTCCCTGTACAGAGTTCTGCTGTGCAGAATGTCAGAATGTCCCCACATCTGCCTGAAGAACCTGACATTTGACATTTTAGTATCTTCACCGCTTACAGACACACATCTGCACATGTGTGCACGGCGAAAGATCCAAACACTTTGGTATGGAAGTAAATCTGAAATATTTTTATTGAAATAAATATTTTGCGTTGATTGAAAAATATTTTTGTAACATGATGATGAGGACAGCTTCTTATGAGCATATGCACAACCAGATGAATGACCAAAAGAAAACCACCTATGTGGGACCTTTTCTGGACTCATCACACTGAGTCATAAACCTGGTGTATGAGCGCTGTCTCCCGACATCAATGAACATCGCAATCTGCAGCACGGATGCTCCTCCCAGTCGTGTCTATGCCATGTCCTTTGTACGCTTGATTTGTATTTATCTGCTTGGCCATTTTTTAATTTATTCATTAATTTTTCTTTCCCTTATTTACCAGTGATACTTTACTTGACGTAATGAGGTATGTCTCATCAAGTGGACTGCTGAACAGTTTTGTACCTAAGACAAAAAGAATAAAAACTGTATTCATTTGGAGACTGTTCCAGCCTATAGTTTTAGTGAGGCTGTTTGTGCGTTGGCATTCGTACTCCAGGGTTAACAGACAAACCCATTAAGAGTCAGTTTAATATCTTCCAAGTTGATTTACATTATTGCATTTATTGTACGCACATGTTAATACTTGTTTTATTATCGCTGATGCATTAACATTGAGCTACAGATTTCAGCCAGCTGGCTTCAAATGTTGTGTCATTTGACTGTTGTGAAAGAATGTGACCATACACGCACAGAATCTACCCATACACACACACCCTGGTAAATTACACCAAAGCACGTGTAGAATGAAAAGAAGAGGGTACCCACAGCTTTCAACTGTTCATTTTCGCTTTCTGAGTGTGTGTAGCAATCGGGTAAAACACCACCTCCTCCAGATGTTTTACTGTCCAAGAGTGTATGGCTGTGAACAAATTACAGCCTCGGTTTATGTCACAGCTCACCTCTGTGAAAAAACAGCAAACCAAGATGCAGACGACCACGCCAGACTGCAATACTTCAGGGCTTTATCAGAGAAGTAAAGGTACATACTAGAGGTTGAAAAAAATGAATGAATCAAATCTCTGATTCCTGTTTTTTAGTTTATATATACAACTGGCCCTTATTTCATTAGCTAAATGCTAACACATAGTGTGATTACCATATAAATGGATATTTGCATTGTGATTGTGACTATATACCTTTAGAAAAAAATCCATTTTACTCTACATGCTTAACACTACGCGCGCTCTTACTTTGAGGCCTACTTCCTGTGCTCTGGAAAATCAAACAAAGAGTTACTGACTTAATCTGCAACAGCAACCTCAAAGGCTCAAACTCAAAATACACAATGTGTTTAAAAATACAGCCACCACTAGATGAAGACACGATATGCCAGGAGAAGTCAGCACATACAGTGTATATTATGTATTTGCTGCCTATATATAACTACCTGGATGAGTGAGAAAAACTAACTATAGCACTTTATTTTTCACTTACTTTCACTTATGTATTTTATTATAGGATGAATATGTTGCTGCTTATAAAAACTCAGACTGACTTTTAATGTGTCTTGTTTTAACAGATATGACTCATTGATAAACTGTCTTTTAAAGTTGCATATAAAGTGAAACTTTTCAGTTGTCTGGTGTTAAAAACTAAACCAAAATGCAATACATGTGGTATCAGCACTCAAGTACCATGACAGTGTCAAACTGGGGGATACACAAGTCATCCCAGCCCTGGTACAAGCCCACACAAAACAAGTACAGAAACCACAGGCTAGCAGCAGTGTGAAAATGCGGCAGACAGATCCAGGTACAGGAAGACCTACATGACACAGGATTCAGTACGGGGTCAGGGTTAGCACTTGTGCTGCGTCTATGTGCCAGTGGGCAGGAGGTGTGAAAGTGAAGGGAGATGCATTTGCTATCTTGTGCCCGGCGCAAAGAGGTCAAAAAACGCCAAAGTTTAGACCAGGGTTTGTCTGGTCTAAACGGAGGCGCAAAGATTCTGCCTGGCATGTCTGCGTAAGATAAGGTACATTTGGCCGAGGTGCGCACACATGTAAACACAGTCAAACGCACTGATTGTTTCTGTTTGTCCCCCACACTGGGGTGAAGATTTTTTAAATGTCCTTTGAAGGTAGTTTTGATCAGAAACAGTGGCTTAGCCAGAAATAAAGAGAGTTTCATCAATAACGGCTTTTCACTTGTTTTTCTATTTTTAACCGGGACATGCTTGAGGTATTTAGCAAAAATACACCTGAAAATGACCTCAGCGAGTGTTATTCATAGTTGTCAACAAGGAGGTATGCATTAAATGGTTTTGAGAAAACGACTCAAAACATTTAACACATACGGATGAGTTGACTATCCCACTTATACCATGGTCAACAATTTAAAATGCAAGCATTCACAAAGTTTTGGTGAAAGTTCTGCACTCAAAATCATATTTTCATGTGATCTGCACTCAATCTATAAAGTTTTAAGCTAGCACTAATTCTGTTTCTCTTTCAACACCTGAAGGTTTGAATACCCGGAACAAACATGACAGTCCCATACAATCCTTGTGTAACGAAAACGTAGTTCACTACTCAATAAATAGGACGGACCATAGATATGAAGTAGCAACGGGAGACAAACTAGTCCGCTCAGCTCATTGAACCGGCTGCTAGCCAGAGAGCTAACATTACGCTAGCAAGGTTCAAAGTCAGTGGCGTTGCGTAGACAAACAGTAGGTTAAATACAACTTGTCAGTATGTTACAGAGCAAGTCTACCTCACTAACCAGTTATGTTGTTGTCCCCAAATCAATAAAAATGTTCAGAAATGACAGGCGATTGTCTCCCTCAGGAGTAGAAGGTTGAACAGAGAACAGAGATGATTGACTGGTGTCAGTAAGTTCAGATGGACGGTGTAACAGGGCTGTAGAGGGGAATAAACGCATGTAGACTCAGTGACCAACCTTTTTAAAATCAAATACAGGACTTACTCACTTATTAACCATCACTTCAGATCGGACACTTTGTTTACCAACTTTATTTGACCTCTCAACAAGTGGAGGGAGGCTTATGTGTTACAAGCGCCTCTCTGTGATGTTCCAATGATAACACACTGACTACACCCAGTGACGAAATATTCTGAAAAGCTGTGGGCTCGAGAAAATCCTCGAAGGAAACAGAGTTCAACTTGAGACTGATCAAACTGTGATGTTTCATCGGGAAAATTTCTGTTTTATGTGCCTGCAGCATGACTACATACTAACATACACATACTAAGGAATAAGTTTACATGTTGCTATGGTTACAAGTAGGGTAGCGGATGAATTTCGAATGGTGATTAAACTTGTGCCGACCTACCTGTGCGTTAAATGGTTTTGTTGCACAGCTGTCAGCCAATCAGAAAGAAGTATTCACACAGACCATGGTAAAAGCATTTTTGATTTATTGTCTGTCTGTAGAATTTTTTGCAGACTTGAAGAAAACACACACACACCAGAGGAGAGGAGAATCACAAGTTTTTCCATCTCTGTTTCCTTCTCTCGCTCCCTCCCTGTGTGTGTAAGTGAAATCAGGTCATCAGACACCAAATGTAACTTTTCAAGTACACACTGTGTGGATGTGTGTGTGTGTATTTTGTATCTCTAACATCAGTCGCACCAATGACGAGTCAGTAATTATCATAATCATAAAGTTTAATTGATCTCAATAGACGGGACTGGGTCATCTCTTTGTCTGCACCTGGTCATCCTGCCAGCGTTTAGGCTATGAGCACACCTGATCTTAAAGGTGCTAAGAGCAGACTTTCTGATTGGTTACTGCATCTCCCACCAAACACACACCCATGAACTGATGAAGTGATTGTGAACAGCTGATAGAAACGCAGGGGGCGGGCCACAGCTTCTTCTCTTTTCTTCTGGCAGGAGGTGGCGACGATGGAGTTTTACATGGCTCGAATAAATTAAAACCTCTGTGCCAGGTGTTTGCACCTTACGCCACAGACAAGTGTAAGATAGGGCTCTTAAAGTTACAGAGGCTCAAAAGCAAAGACGCAAAGCAGGAAAAAAGACTTTCTGGCACAGACCGGGGAAAGGAGGCTTATATGTACTGACGGCTGATGAGGGAGAGTGAAACCAGGTTAATGAGAGAGTCAGATGACTGCGACTGTTGAAAAAGTCTGATCACACCTGGTGGCCCAGGTAGAAAACAGCAAAGAAGGGGCCAGCAGAAGTGGAAATGTTCCTGGAGGAGCAGCTAACAGCAGCATCCTCACTCCTGCACTTGTACAGGATAACACAGATTTGTTGATAATTACTGACTCCAGTCATTCCTCACCGTGCACAACCTGCACTGACTCCAGACAATGTGCTTCACAGCTCCTCCTCTGTCCCATGTTGCAAACACAGAATAAATATCAGAATAAACACAGTACTTTGGCCTGACAGAGGCACACATATCAAAGCCACACCGATCAATATACCCAAATATCACGTCAGGCCTTAGCACTATACATACATGGATCCTTTGTAGAAGAGCCTGTCCTCTCATTAGGTGGCTTACCGGGGACATGTATCATTTGACTGGGCTGGCACCACATGATGAGCTTCGTGATAGAGACTGTCAACACTACTTGATCATTCTAACTGTACAGATCCTGTTAATGATGAGTGATCTCACTAATACATCGTGTCCTTCTCTGCACTGCCACTTAAATATGGATGAAGTCAAGCATCACTGACCACAATTAAATACCACAAACAATCGAATGGACACATGATGGACAGGAACTAAAATAAAAATCCTGCGGTGCCTTCAGGAAACTTCATGTGGACGGAGGACTGAACTGACGGACACCTGAACAGAACGCTTACGTCATTAATGTTTCCGGTAACGCCTGCGCTTGTCCTGCTGTTACCTTCAGTCTGTTCAGGCGTCCTTTCGCACTACGGAGCCCGAGATGTGACATGGATGCATCTGTTTCTGTCTTTTTAAACGCACGCGCGTTTTCTGGTTCACGCGCACCCTTTGTGACTCTCAAGCACATTTTATAAATTTAACATCCATTTTATAGATGACATGTGCGTTTTATCCGTATTATCCTTTTGATTATAATAAGTGCGTGATTTGTAAAGCGCACGCGCGTTTTATAACCTGAAAGCGTGATTTAGTTGTTTATTTGGCGGGCGCGCGTGCGACATATAATAGGCTACGTGCGTTTAAAAAAACAAACACATCCACCTCCGGGACTCGTACCTCAGCGTTCATGTGAAACCTCAGAGCTTCCGCCTGTGAAACAGTGTTTATATGAAACCAGGTAAAGTTCAAAGAAAATCAACACTTTTCAGCGTGGAGGCGTTTCTGCGTGACTGGGCGTGGCCTGGCAGGACTGGGTGGGGTCCAGCACCGTTGAAGACTCGTATGTGCTCCTGGTTTCACGGGAGAGTCGTGGAAGCGAGCTGCCGGTGTGACACTGGGCCCCGCCTCCTCCTCCTGCCGCCGGGCTGAGCGCTGAGCCGCACCGCTGCAGACCGTCACCGGACACCGGGCTCACTCAGGTGGTGCAGCCGCCGTGGAGAGGCGTGTGTGTGCGGCCGAGAGGAGAGAGAAAACGAAAGAGAGAGAGTCTCCCTTGAGTGTGTGTGTGTTGGAGTGTGCCACACAGAGAGAGGAGAAGACTGCCGAGCAGGTGAGCGTCCCACCATCTTCCGTCTGTGCTAACATTTGTGTCAGCTCAGTGGACCCCAGTGACTTCATCTGAACTCTGTCACTCCTCCACCACCAGCCCGCTCCTCTGCATTCAGCTCAGTGTGTCATGACACAAGGCTTTTAAGACTTAGTTCCTCACTTGCCCATAAATTTACAGGCTATGATTTATCTCACAAGGCACGTGCACCATTATAAGTGTTATTTTATTTTTGTTTTATGTGTTTGTTGTATTGTACAGTTGCTGTGTGCAGTGGCTGTTCAGGCTGTTAAGTGCACTTTGTGGTGGTGTCAGCCAGGCTAAATGATCTTTTTGGTGTTCAGTTTACTGTCCTGCTGTAAATTCAATGGCTTTGCCACTTTGTTTTTTCCCACATATTGAGTCATTATTTTACAGTCTATACAACATTCTGTGACATGTTGCTCAGAAAAGGATTTACAAACTTAATTTTACATGATGTCCATATTTTATGCTGATGTCATGATGAGTGGATGCAGGCTGAGCCAGTGCATCACTTTAAAACGCTGCACAGACAGTTGGACTGTGAGCACGTAGCAGGTGTTCTTTAACAACGGACACCCTGATGTCAGTCAGAAGTGAGGACTCACCCAGACCGTTGTATCATAATAAGTGACAAATTTTATCATTCTTTATATTTTCATTGAAACCATCACCCTCTTTTTGATGTTATTTGAATATAAACTCTTTACGTGAATCATTGATTATACTAATGACGTTTAGTTGATTGATGTCCTGCTGTGGTGAAGGTTTGATGGGTCACAGGTACACTGAATTAGTGGTAAGGATGCCTCAGTTATAAATGGCCACAGCTGTGCATAATGGTCGGATGTGCTGACAGCTGTTCTGATGCTGTTGGAGAACGTCACTGATGGCCCAAAGGTGCATAAATTCTCTTTTTCCTACTTTCTTTCTAATTAACAGGTCTGATTGTGGAGACTTGTCACATCTGTGTTGAAGAGCTGAAATAAAGCTCTTTCATGTGCTCCTGTTTCCATAGTAAGTGAGATTTCTCAAACAGAGCCAGGTATAATAACTCCAAAAAAAAAGGAATTTTCAAAAAAACCATAACCCTTGACATGGAGGCCTGCTGGGTTGTTTTGTTCACTTTGCAAAGTGATCTATGTGCAGGTACTAGAACGCTGTGTAACATTCACCTGCTAATGATTTCTGCTTTCATGTACTCATGTAAAATCAGAGTTTAGGACGTGCACATGGTTTTTAACACTGCAGCCAGGTAGAAAGTCCATGGTTACACAGTGTGCAAGTTGAGAATTGAAATTACAGCCAAATAGAAAAAATGAAATGAAAATTATTTGCATATCTCAGGAATCAAAGATATTTTTAATGAGGGGGAAGAACCTGAGGAAGAATTATAGCGATGTAAAAAATAAATATCAATTCGCACGTGTATGGAAATCAGTATATTTCTATTTATTTCTTTATGGCAGAGCAGACGATGATGTCATATCCGTTTCTGTGAAAACAAGCAAGCACAATAAACTAAAAAAAAAAGGCTCATTGAAGCTGGATAAGTCGTGCTTAATTTTTCACGGTTCCTTGAGGCTCTGACAGAAGTACAAACAGTTTTTCCTCCCATGTCGCGGCGATCTCTTTCTGATGTAATCATCCTTGTTTTTCTGGATCCATTAACGTCACAAGTTGCTCCAGCTGTCAGTGACTGATCTGTAAAGACAATCTGACAGCTGTGATCCTGTCCTCTTTATGTGGATCAATGAGGCTTTATTAATTTATTATCATGAGTGTAACTAATTTTAGAGATACAAAATACGCTCACAGATACGCATCGTGTTTGCTTGAATATTTACACAGGGCTGATTGTTGCACATTTGCTTGCACCTGCTACATGCACACCACTGTGCAGCGCTCCCTTCATTCAACAGAGGCGGTCTCAAAGATTTTATTGCTCCTTATAAGAGTTTAAAACTTCATGACCTGCAGTGTGTGTGTGTGTGTGTGTGTGTGTGTGTGTGTGTGGACCTGCTCTCCTAATGACACCACTGGGTCACAAATGGCTGGAAGGCAGATTTCTGACACTGTTGCACACATTCCTACCAGATTAACCAGCAGCACAGATTATTTGGGTGCACAGCTCAGATTCACTGGTCTGAATAATATTAAAGCTTTTTTTTTTTTGCTTCAGGTAAAAAACAAAAACAAACAAAAAAACAACAACAGCAACATTGTTGAAGACGTGAGTTGTTCTTCAGCACTTGTTCCCCTGAGTTGACATGGGTACCAAATACTTTAACCCTTTAAAGCATGCTCTCCTAACATGAACTTTACTTTTGAAAGACATTGAAGGAATTTATATTTACTCTTCAATGAGGACAAATTTCAGAATTCATGCAATTTTTTTCTCTTGAATTTAAAATTGTCATATTGCCATTTTTTCTTTTTCACCAGCTTGTCAAGGTATTTAGACGTGGTTGTTTGGAGATATGTGTTCCCATTGCCCTCGTAGGCTTAGTCTCACTTTAATCAGCTCAAGGACCCGGCCTCCTCCCCTACTGCTAAGATCAACTCTAACCTGAAGGTTAAGAGGATCCACGAGTCGTTTTGACCCTTACCAGTAAAGCTGGCCATGTGGGAGAGAGGGACACTGTTTGGTGGCTGCTTTTCTTCTCAATCAATTGATGACACATTGACAAATATACTGATTCCAATAATATATGGTAAATATTTTCTATATTGTCTGTCAGTGCAAGAGATTTCTAAAAGCATGCAGCCATAATTTAGTTCTTGAAACATTTTGCAAAGTTACTGACAGTTCAAAAAAGTTCTTATCATACACATACGGAAAATTCAGCACTTTGTCTACCAGAACACACACACAAGTTATAAAATCACGTAATAATGTTTCACTTATATAACAGTCAGGGTTGGGAAGTAATGCGTTACAGTAATTTTATTACTTTTCTTAGTAACTGGTAAAGTAAGGGATTACAGTTGTCGCAACAGTAATTACATTCCAGGTAACGCTGCATCACTGCGTTACCAGACAGGTTTGTGTTTCTTATCCTCGGATATCTTATGACGATGAGATATACGTGCATGTGCCGATATATGTTTTTCTATGAGAGGCTTATTTTGATTTGGGCGGTCGCTAATGTTGAAGTTAAGCTGCTGATAGTGTTGTTGTGTCTAAGCATGTCTTTAATTTAGCATCCATTAAAACAAAGTTGTTGTTCCAATAAAGATGAATAAGTTTTGGGAGCTGAACAGGCTGTGTGTCACTTTTTTAGGAGGTTGGTTGGTTGCAAAAGTAATATAGTAAAGTAAAAAGTAACATAAGCAATTACTTTTGATAAATAGTAATAAGTAAATTTAATACTTTTATACGGAGTGATCAGTAATAAGTAACTTATCACAGATTCAGAATAATTTGCCCAACACTGATCATGAATGTCACAAGATGAAGATGCCGAGTTATTTTTTTAATCTGCTGAGCAGCAGGTGTGACAGTGAGTTATCAGTGTTTTCAGTCTGTTCTGTAGATCGACAGTTGGTGGCAGCAGCATTCCTAGAAACACAGCAATGAGCTGCAGCGAAGCCAAGGAGGAACTATAAGTTAGCAAACATGAACGTAAAAAATAAAAGTTTCAAATTCTTCAAAATTTCAACTCAAAACATCAAACCTGCTACAGAGCACTGAGATAATCAACTGAAAATTCTCATCAAAATGATTCAAAGATGATGGTCACATAAAAAAAATCTATGCAGAGATATTTAAGTTATATCACAAGTATTGTTTAAAAACATAACGAGCAACTAGACAAAGATTTCCCCTCTTTTCTCTCATTTTAACTCTATGAATCTTCTCCCAGCTGAGAAAACTTTCGCATAAAAACATTAAACTGACAGATGTTTGTATCTGATATGACCTCATAAAATCCCCCAATAAATCTAAACACCATGGTCACAAATTTAAAATAACTAGTTTGCATTGCAAGAGAGGTTAATAACAAATGAAAAGGCACAAAATTAATATATATTAATGAACATTTTGTTCCTTAAGAGAGCAGCACAACGTTTGTAATTCCACCGTCTCTCAGCATCCAGTGGCTCTTTTATTATAGCTAACAACAGACAGAATCATTACTTTTGGTTATAGTCAGTGTGGTGCAGGGTTTTGGTCATGTTTGTTCTCTTGACTCCTAATATCTGCTTTCATTCTTTCTCCTCTCTCAAACTCATCAGAGGCTGCAGGGTTATGAGGTTTGAAACACTGTTTACTGTGAGATGATCATCTAGCAGTCAGAGCAGTTAAGGCCAAGCTGCTCCTGCTAAAAATAAGAGATGCCTCTCAAGTCCCAACACACACACACACACACACACACACACACACAC
>JAQFJB010000002.1:2352438-2364417 GCA_029874875.1 Naso minor | reverse complement strand
CCCCCCCCCCCCCCCCCCCCCCCCCCCCCCCCCCCCCCCCCCCACAAACCCAGAATCCCTCTCTTGTTCTAATCTCTCTGGCTGTACTGTTTCATGGTATGGTAAACTGCTTTGTGGTCTGTCTCTGTATATGCAAATGTGATTTGGGAGGAACTGAACTTGATGAAATGTACTGAAGCTGACATATATATATATATATATATATATACATATATATCTATATAAAGATAGAAAATTAAACAAGGAAAGAAGGACTCGATTCACTCGGATGGCGTGTGTGAGGAGTAATGCAGTAATGCAGTGTCTGTGAAACACTGAAAAAAGTAAAATCTAACTTTGTTTACCTTCTTAGACTTCACAATTTGTATTTAATCCCTTAATAACGACGTAAACATTTAGTTATAGAAACACACAAATAATTGCTTTCAGTCAACTAGACTCGCCCACACACAAGCTATGCACTTTCAGTAAATCAAGCCCAATCAACGCTGCCTTCACCCTCGTGACACTATAAATCACTATGTCCCCAGTTTCACAGCACTTACAGCATGTAATATATTCAATATATACATACATAAATAAAAATAAACATGACATAATATACTTTATTGTCGAAATTTTACTATATTATGTTATAGCATGTTTTTTATGCTATGCTTTTTTATGCTTTACTGTGATACATTACAATTAGATCATGTTCACTGAGACATAAAATATTCTGTTTCAATTAAGACGAGATGAGTGAAATTCCGAGTTGCGTTACCACAACATTTTTAGATTTCTGATTTGCAGACTCTAAAAGAGGCATGCCACATAAAAACTGTTTACTTCTCTTGAGTACCATTAAGTCAGTGACAGTTGTCTCGTATGATATCCTCTTACGATGGCACTTTCTACAGTGTGGAAAAACAAGCTTGACAATGTTATCATGACTTGGGCTCGATAAATACTTTTTTTTTTTTAATTACAAAACCAGTGTTATGAAGAATTGCATTTTGGGAAATGTTGGACCTGAAGTTTTGAGCTCAGCATATTTTAGAGACCCAGGATTGGCCTCTATTGAACCAATTGAACTCCATTTAAAATTTGGCTCCTAAGATCTCTGAGTTGAAATAGACATCAGAGACGCTGTACCACAAGCAGAAACAACAGGAGCTACTAATGGTCCAAGAACCAGTTCCCTCTGTTGACGGTGTTTAGTGGCAGGGCAGTCAGTGTTGTTGGGGGCCCCTCTACATCTTCAGCAAGTATCTCAGGGCCACCTGTTTGCCTCGCCCGATTGAAGCAGTGAAGACCAACTAGCCTTTACCTTTGAAAGGATTCTAACTACGGGCTCTTATCAATCAGGACTGTCTTGAGCTCATCTCAGCTAGCATGGCCATGTCCCCAGTTGCTTTCCATAGTTGTTTTTTTCCAGACCAATCTTCTGCAAGAAATTGCAGACTCATGTTGCTGGGAAACTGTGGCAGCAAACTTAATGTCAGCCTTGTTGGTCAGATCCTGATACTTGTTGGTGAGAGATAGTTGGCCTGTCCTCTCATGGCACTGTGAGTTTGGCTACTGAGATGGTTTTTGTGCTCCTGGATAGCAGAACCATGTGTGGTCTTAATGAGGTTACTGCCACCTCCTTTGAAAAGAAGAATCTCTTCTTCAGGTCCACTTGCATCTGAAGCCCAGTGCAAAATGGAGGGAGGGTTCTTGGCAACTGTTCTTGTTCTAGGAGCCTTATCACATTCCCTTCGAAAGGTGATGACTTTGGGTGGTGATGTCTCGTGTTTGTTGGCTCTGACTCTTTGTGGGAAGGCAGGAATGGCCCTTGCCGTCTTGGTATAAGACAAAACTGGAAACACCACACCTTGAACCTTCTGAGCAGCTGATCGTTGTTATTTACCTTGAGCCAGGTGTCAAGTTGAGCCATAGTGTCTTTTAAGTTGTCACTGTCCTTCAAAGTACTGCCATAATTCTTTCCAAGGCATATTCCTTGTTCTTGGATCAATGGAATCTCATCTTCTTGGATATTTAAGATGTTTTACATCATCTTTCCTTTCAGGATACTTGAGCTCCAAATTTCCTCGTCTGAATTGTATCTGTGACCATGTTGTCATCTTCTCCAGTGGGCTTAAATCCACCTCATTCTTTGGATTGATGGTGTCACCACAGTTACATCACCAATGAGGCCTCTGCAGGCTAGATGTGTTCTATTACTGTCTGCATTTGGCCCTCTACAGTGAATCCCTCCCACCTTCAGTAGTAATCTGGCAGTCACAAATAGACAGATCCTGCCATGATGCTATCTTAAGTCCCTGCCATTTGGAGGTGAAATTTCCAACAGCGAGCCCCATCTTGAGTGACTCCATTAGACTGAACTCCTGATGGTAGTTGATAGTGCTGTACACTGGATCAGCTTGTGGGGTATGCTCTTTACGTCTTTGATGAACTGGCTAATTGCAGAGGTATTCTCCAGGCATCCAGAGTGTCCCAGAACTCCTGAGGACACGTAAATCAGCATGCTTTTTGGCGAGAACATAAGATGTGTACCTTCTAGCAATTATCGATCAGAATATTTTCCCTTTAATGTCTTTTATTTTATGGAGGTCTAATGGTTATTTTGAGAAGTAAACAGTAAAATCACTCAAATTTGATCTGTGGCCTGACCAGAGGTTAAATCTTAAATCAATGTTCCGATCAGCTGCAGCGACAATCACAGTACATTTTACAGAAATTAACATGTAATTATAAATATGTATCATGAAATTAGATCACTATACAAAAATAACATTACACATTCAACACGAAATCTAGTAAAACAAGACATGATTACCCTTCAACGGAAAAGATCTTTAAGGAAAATATTTATTTTCTTTCTCCTTGACAGTTAGATGAGCCAGACAGGCATCTCTCTTTTGCTTCCAGCCTCCATGATAGACATGGCTTGTCACCCCTTAATTTCTTAATGCATAGACATGAGACTAAATTAATCTTCTTACTTAACTAAGAAAGCCAATAAGCAAATTTTCCAAAATGACAAAGTATTTACTTGATGTTCAAATACATTTTTGTAAATTTGCTTTTTTGACTGGATACATACTTTAGGTTGGTCTGTGATGTATCTCATCAAATACAATAGGAAAAAGAAGGCAAACTACTAACTTGATTTTCATTTACAGTTTTCTTCATTTGTGCTCTGATATGACCTCAGCTGATCACTTAAACTTCCTCTCCAGACTCATTTTAAGGTATAAAGACATGATACGATTTTCTTTTTTTTTGGTCTTTTTATTATTATTATTATTTTTTTGGTAGTAAGTGGGAAAAAAAGACAAAAAGGGGGGCCTGGAAGCTCATCTTCTCTTTTCCCCTCGTTAAGAAATTCTGAATCTAATATTCACAGACATCCATTGCTGCTTCCATTAGGCTGACCAATGAAATAGCAGTGAGCATCAAAATAAATAAATGTTTGAATCTCAGTCAGAGTTAAAGGAAGTCTGTAACTTCGACTGCAACCCGTGGCTTTGATAAATCAAACTTTAAAATGCACATTTATATGTCACACAAAAGAGCAATTTGAGTTAAACTGGGTCATATTTTACAGAGAAAATGCCCTCTGGTTTTCCCTCTGATGTCCTGCAAGTCCTCTCTCTGTCTGCAGCCTTTTATTTAGTGATGCTGTCCCCAACAACTCCCCGCTGCTGCAGCTGCAGCTTCGGTCTGCAGGCAGCCTACATGTTGCTTTCAGGAACCTGAAATGAATGACATCAGATGGAAAACCAGTGGTCATCATTTAGTTTCGTTTTTTGAAGCCGTCGGTTGGGTCAGAGTTATGTACTGTTGCCTTAAAGTCAGAGGAGTCTGAGCAACAAAACTGGCCAAATGCAGACATGTCAGAGTAGTAAGTGTAGTTTGCATCTTTTATTGGTTTATATTAGGGTTGGGTTAGGATGCAAGATGTCACTTTCTGTGCAGACACGTCTGCTCAAGGTTAGAGGTAACGGGTTTCTTTGACTGTGACTTGCTTTGGATTTGTGATGTACCAGATTACAAGTTTGAATCTCAGATCTTAGGGAAATCTTCCCCTTCAGTAGTGGAATGTAAAAACCCCCTGTCTAATGACAAACTTTTCATAGATACAAGTCACTCAGTCTGACATGCTATGGAAAAAAACATAAGAAAAACAGACATTTGAGTGGGTGGATCTTTAAGGGTTAAGCACCACTTAGGAAATAAAAGAAGCAATATGTTGAGTCACTGATTATGCTAATGCGATATGCTTATTCTGTAACACAGATGTACAAAGGTATTTTAGCATAATAAAAAAAAAAAAGCCACTGGATTATCCCATTAAAAGCAAACAAGAGTAGGCTACTGCTGTGGCCTAAGCTGAAGAATTTATTTTTCATTAAAGAACGCAGACAAAGAGAAGAACATGAGGGGATATACTGGCATTACGTTTGCTATTATAATTCTTATTATAATAATAAAGTAATCATCATATTTGTTGTGGTTGTTGTGATACTGAAGTGTGTTCTTGAACTGTTTGTTTGGTTGAGACATGCAAAAGAAAAGAAAAAGTGTATTAAGATGTATGGCAGATTTCAGAGCAAGGCAAGACTTGAATCCATTTCAGAATGGGCGGAGGATGTAATTCACACATGGAAAGGCTGCCTCCCCTAACCAAAGCCTGCCAGAAACACTATACCAATGAAACAACCAGTATGTGTTCAAAATCAAAGAAGGGTTCATGTTTGGTTCCGGTTCTAGCAAGAGCAGGATTTACTCATTTCCATTAACAGCTGCATACCTTTAAGTAATAACTTTATAATGAGAGATTACAAAAAGCTTTCCATCTTATTAATAGAAAATAATAATATCTGGTAATTACCTTATAGGGAATCAAGAGAACCTAACTGTGTTCACACCGGGGGCAAGTAAAATTATTTGCGATAGAAAATTTCATGTAAAGTCAATGTTAGGGCATGATTGGACTTGAGTTCTTTTCGGAGGAAAGTTCTGCGGTTCAAATTAAGTTAATGATGCTGCACCAACAGTGCAAATTTCGCATTATTCGCTTATTTGCGAGAGTTGACAAATCTGAACTACAGCAACCAACTGGCGTTAGGATAGCCAATCAGCATTGACATCTTTGACAGTTACATGTAAAATTAAGTAGTAACGGCAGAGATTCATTTCCTGGAGAAATAGAGAAGAAACCTATTTCACCAAATTAAATCAGCATGCAACTGTACAGTGAATATTAGGTGATTATCTAGCAACTCTGCACCTGGGATGAAGGGCCTGTAGTTAATATATTTTGTAATTAGTATCCTCGAGGGATATCTTTGCAGCGATCATCAGCAATAGCCAGCTAAACAGGGTCCAGGAGAGCCTGAAGGAGTGCTGGAAGCAGCCATCACTCAGGTGCAGCAGGTGGTGAAGTTCCCTAAACTGTGTTTGCATCTGGAGGATCCGATGGATCCAGACCTGGCAGCGCCTGGATCTCTGAATGGGCTTTCCACAGCAGGCACAAAGCAGCAACCCTCACAATGTAGTCAAGCTCAACTGAGTCCCTCTGTTCTCACAAAAATTTGTGTCTAGTTAGTACTCACATACACACAAATTCACACTAAAATGAAGCAAGTTATTGAAACAAGTAAACACAAAATACTCCAGCGTTCAAATTTACACGAATAAAGCGAGTACATTTTTTTATTCGTGCCGGGTGTGAACACACAGTAAAAGTGTCTTTTCAGCATTTATCCAGATGCTTTGATGTGAGCAGATTTACTTCAGATGTTTTAATTTGGCTTTTACGTATGTGTTGGAGTCTTGGTTTGACCAGATGTCAGCACAGACTTATAATACATATTAACAATATAATACATATTGTACATACTGTACAGCTGTAAGCCAGCATCTATGTGGCTGGCAGGCTTTGGTTTTCAGACCGAGTCGTGGCTGTTACTCCAGTGCAGTAGTTCAGTGCCTATACTAAATGTGAGGTAGTGCCTCTACTATAAATCCTGTTCTATAATAAACTATTTTGACTTGCTGTTGCATATGTCCTGTGTAATATTTTTTCTTCTGTCTAATTCCAGCACCTTCCCCTGAGGAAAAATTGGAGAAGAAAAATAGCATGACCATGACTGGAAAGATTATAACAGCATCTATTTCCATGTGCCCATTTTCATGCCTGTCTCTTACAAGGTGCATATGTGACTGTCATCAGAAAAATGTCACCCCATCTATAATAGATGAAGCTGACATCAAAACCCACTTCAAACGCAGTGCATGAATAGAGCAATCTATAGAGAGAAAGTTTAATTAGAATTAGCATTTATTTTCTCACAATGATCAGAGCTGGGTGTATGACTCCTTGGCAGTTGCTTCTTTAAATGAATGTCCTCTCTTCTTCACACTCTTAAAGGGAAAAGAGTGTTACACAGAATATGTGTCATCTTTAATACAAGCTGCAGTCCCCAGAAAAAAGCTGTTAACACTGTGGTTGTGTGAGTGAGATGGTGCTTTCCCACATCTTCAGATGATCACAGAGCATTTCATCATGTTAAGAATGTTTGCTTGAAAATGAATTTCAGCCTCCAACAAAAATCTACCCTGGGCTGAGTATGACAATGTTATTTTATAGAAAAACAAAACAAAACAAAAAACAACGGAAGGAAGCAAACAGGCGTTAAGCCTCTATGAAGCCACGTCACCCTTATTGTTACGCCTCTGAAACTTTCCATTATCACTTGCCACATAATGCGGTTTAAAATGGTAATGAGCAAGATTTACATAAATTTTTTTTATCATTTTTGAAGCTGTGGAGCTTTGATTTCAGACACTTAAAACAGAGACATGGTTCTCCTTTGGCCAGTCAAAATGAAAACTCTCTGAGACTTTAATTAGCCATAGACTTAATTAGCTGAAGCTAATTACTAGCTAATTACACTATTGTTAGCACCATGAGATGCATCTCAGGAGAAAGGTTTTTACAATGTGGACTGATAAATGTGTTGGGACAAATGTAGCCTTGCGGTAGCCTAAGGTAACAATGGCTGGTGATACTGGAATGAAAATGTCAATAAATCCAGTAAAGAGAAAAACCAGAGAAGAGCTGCTAACTTTAGCCTTAACGCTGAGAGGAAGACAAGCTTCCACACGATGAGAAATGCTTCATGGTCATTGCTCTTGGAAGCAACATTCTGTTCTTACTCTTATAACAAGCTACCTATGCTACATCTACATCGCTGCGTCTTAAATTTAAAATGGAGTCTCAAATCAAAGTCGCTCCTCGTCCATATGCCCACTGTAAGCTCCGTAGCAGCTCAACCCTCCAGCTGAACTACATGCATATCACATGAGCACCTGTTCATTCAAAGAATGTTTCCCCTTCTGTTATCTGGTCTGCAGTCAATAACTCCCAGGCATTGTGACATAACTCACCATGATGAACTCTGTCAGGTTCTGTGCGTTGTGTTTTGATGTAACATTAATCTGGCTCCAGGAAGATGATGACAGCCTTACAAACTTGTCCAATGACAAAAGAAACAACTTGTCAGGATAATCTAAATGCATTGGCGGTTTTTTGGAGTCTTCCCTCGTCACTTGATTAACGTTAATACAATGTGCAGGTCAATATGTGAAAAAATCCAGGGGCGGGTGCCCACATTGTTGTTGTTCCCTTCACAGACGACCGTCATGCTCAAGTTTTCTCACCATTCCTCTGGAACCGCAACTCTGTTTATAAAGTTTTACCAATTAATGAAGAACTAATAGTGCCACTGAAAACAGAAACTGTCACATTTTGCTGAATAATATCTTTCCTCCTGCGCATGTAAGCAGTAGTAACATGATGAAATGCAGAATTTAACTGCACAACAGCTGCTAGCCGAGACAATAAGGTCAGCAACGCCTGTAACTTGTCCATGTCAGAATAATGCCAGGTAGCCAAGGCTCACAGATGCATGCATAATACAGGTTTGTGTTCTTTTGTAAAATAGTCACATGACTTGGGCGTGACCAACTATGAAAGGTGTCCTTGCTGGCATCTCCAAACTCCTCCATCTGTGCCTGGCCACGATGAGACGCCATGCCTGAGTCTTCAAAATAAAACAGGGATCAGTCAACTAGTCTCCAAACTGATCCGTTTTAAAGCCGGGTTAGTGAGGATCAAGGCTCAAACGTAGCAATATTGCTGTGTCTTTAATTTAAGATGCAGCAATATAGATGTGGCCTTAGCTGGATATGCAAATGCACGTGTTTTGTATTGGGCGGCGGTTAGGAAAGTCAATTTAGGCAGCCACTGCAGCAGGAAAGATCCAATGTCAAAAAACACAGAATAAAATCCATTTTGTCTTAGCCATCTTGACAACTAAGCAGATTAGGTCACAGTGACAGCAGAGAGCAAAAAGTGAAAAAACACCCCCGCAGAAACTGCTGAACCATTATCAGACCAAATTGACTTGAAGGGCGAAGCAATTAAACTGATCTACACAACTCCCAGTTACTTTTGGCTGGCATGTGTGATGCGCTGCAAAGCACAGGAAACATTTCCCAAAAAGGTCCTCGTGACTGCACGTTAGCTGCAGTCAGATGTAACACTGGGCTGTAGGGTGAGAGGCACATAAATGACTATATCAATTAGTCAAAGATTAATGATCATCCTATCACATTCTCCACCCAGACAATCTCTGGTGTCTGGTCTGACACAAACTCTTAATTTGCATTATTCCATTATGTCATGTAATGGTGATGGTAAACAGGTTTCTAAAGATGCTTATTACAATCTCAATAGGGCCGACAGAAGATGGACAGACCAACAGAAAAAAAGGGAGATCACAAGCTGATAATGAATTTGGTAGATATGAGCGTCACATTAAATACCACTCCAATATTTGCTGTCTTGGTTCCAGTCTTTAAAGGCTGATGAGCAAGAATAATGAGGCTTCTTTCTCATGGGACGCATTGACTCCAGTAGCTGTTTGATGACTACAACCTTAATGTGTTTTTTTGCCAAGGCAGAGAGAGACAGAAAAAAACAAAACAGGAAATCATGACTGTAGGTCTGATGAGCATGCTGGCAAAGTGTGAAATTCTTTTATCCAAGGCACATTGTTATTCTTTCCCTTCAACCCAGAGCATCGTAAAGCTATTTGTAACGTCTATGTGGCACAAATCCTGCCTGTTATGTTTTGCTGGACCTTGTACTCAAACTAGCAGGAAACCAGCACCTACAAATCATGTTCAAGACAGGTTATACCAGGCCACCTGAAATATGGAACTGCTGCATTCCATGGTAAGTATAAGTCATGGACGTTGCACCTTCTGTAACATCACGTAGAGTTTTCTTAAGTGCCATTGTTAAAGGAAAAGTTTGTTTTTTGCACTAGAGCCTTATAATAAGGATATTTACAATCATATACCACGTTCTACAGCATTATTATGACAAAAGGCACAGTCCTGAGAGTTGGAGCTTGTTGCTGACATCACCGCTGGCTGAACACATCTAGAAACAACGGAGGAGCATGTGCACTCAGCCAATCAACAAAACCACAATAAACACACATTTTAAAAGACGTAAAACTTGCCGAATGTTTAGTGGTGTCCTCTCATGACACTGAAACACAAAGCTAAACACGGATATGTAACCTGAACACGGCTGTTTGTTTGTTCCATGAAAAAGGTGAAAGAGACACGTTCAGTTTATGTATCGTGTCTAACTTGGTGTTTTAGTGTCTGTATATGAGAAGACACCACTTAACATTCAGAGAGTTTCACGTTCTTTGAAAAGGAGCCTTTATTGTAAATCACACACACGTTTTATAAATTGAATACGCCTTTTATTCCCATTTTGCATGCCTGTTTTATTAAATGGCGCAAGTGATTTTTTAGAGCCCAAATGGGTTTGTATTTCGCGCACGTTTTATGAATTGCATACGCATTTTATTCCTATTTACTGCTTTGTTAAAATCATGTGTACAATTCATAAAATGTCACACGAAATACAAAACATGCTTGTGCTCTGAAAAAAATAAGTACATCCATGTCACCTCACGGGCTCCGTAGCAGAGCGCACATGCTCCTTCATCGTTTTCAGCAGGTGGAGACATCAGCAACGAGCTCCAACTCTCAGGACTGCGCCAGTGACCACTGCACTTCAGCCTTCACTTATTTTTGGTCCTGCAGATTGCTGCTTGATGTCTTTAAGCATAAACCTACGTAGACATACGCTGAATGAATAATGAATAAAATGTGACATATATGTTACAAATTGTTCACTCTTTTTTGCATTTTATGTATTTTCTTAAAATTATAATAAATAAAGAGGCATTTCCTGTGTATTTTGCAGTGAATAAACATTTACTATTTATACTGCATATGTTTATTAGCTGTTAGTTAGCTCTGACTGTTGGTCAGGGAGGGTCGTTAAGGTAACATATACTTAATATTCCAATTAATACAAACACAATGTCTTGATGCCCGGCTGTTCAGAGAGTCAACCACCCCTCCTGTTCACCTATCAGGAATGAATGGAAGCGGATCATGTGGGTTAAATTTACCAACTTGTATTTTCAAGACTTTCGATGATTTTATTCTTTGTGTTTAACAAACCTGACATCAGGCCATGTCTTAACAAGCAGGCTTATAAAATAAAAAAATTAAGCAGTGTATGGCAGCAAATACAGGCAGAAAATTAAGTTTTCATCCAGTTACATTACAAATCAAACATTACAGGAGTCACTCTGCCTCCCACATAAAGTACAAACAAGTTGTTTTATTTAATATTATAAATGCATATTTCTAAACTTTTTTTTTTCCATGTTTATCATTTTTATTAAAAATAATAATAATAAAACTGTCATTAGCTTCATCTGGTGAGTTGATACATTTCCAAGCAGTTGTCTGTTTCTGCCACCTAGTGGTGCAATGATGCTCTTGCATGCCCTAGTGCTCAACAATAACATCCTCGAATCTCTATGAGACAGAGAGAGAGAGAGAGAGAGAGAGTGTGTGTGTGTGTGTGTCTGCCAGTTGTCACAAACCAGCTTAATTAATGAGACAAAGAGGACAGACAAGTCAGGTTAAAGTGCCAATGGTTAGTTTTATTGTTAATGAATGAACATCAAAACAAAACAAAACGGCATGAGGTGTGGAGAGAAACTGCATCAGAACTGAGTGCAAAAGGCCTGGAGTGGTTAATCTGAAGAACCAAGAAAATTCCCGGTGGGCCGGGCTGGTTGTGGCGCTGCAGGTGTAGAGTGACAGTAAATTGACTGACTGATGACATATTTATGTTTGATCCTTGACTTCAATTGACAACTCCATCCCAAAACAGCCACTGCAGTGAGGGGCATAGGTGGTGAAGTTGTGAGTATAATGTGAGACATAAAAAGTAGCCTACAAGATGAACAATAAAAAGAACAAGGGAGGAGCTAAAAGGCCAGATTAAAACAATGTGAAGTTCTACAAAGTGACGGAGCCAAATGTGACAAACTTTTTTAATTAAAACAAGCTTGAGAGTGAAAGCAGTGTCACTGAAAAAATGCCGGATGGAGATGATGACACAGGTAAGCTGGCAGTGCAAGACCAAGATGCCAGATTTGCAAAACAAAACACAACATATCCTGCTGCCTACAAACCCCTGTTCAAGTTTATGAATCAAGTCTCTCTGTGTGGTGTAATGTAACCTACTGTATATGTAGCACCTCTAGTTCAAACCTTGTTGGGTAGATGAGACTCTAACATCAATCTAGGTCCAAAAGGAGTAAGTACCTGAGATGACAAAAAAAAAGGAAGTGGTGTTGGTTTGAACAGCTGACAATTTTAATTGCCCAACAACATATGCAAACATTAACAATACTGCCGTTAATATAAAAAAAATACAAAAATAGAGCTCTTTCAGAATAATAAACGAAAAGAAATGAGTCCACTTGGGTCCAACTCCAAGGCTACTCCACAGTAAGGAGCAACACTCCCTGTTCT
>JAQFJB010000002.1:2240875-2253111 GCA_029874875.1 Naso minor | reverse complement strand
ACAGGCTGTTCATAGTTTTCTCATGAGGTCTTTGTCATACAACAATATGGCACAGAGCCACAGCTCATGGCCTTAACTATCATTAATAATCAGCTGCTGTTTGATTTTATTTGCCTGTTGTTTAAGACCAAGATGTCTGTGATTGAATACTATGAATAAAGACAACGGTAATAATTTCGTCCTAAATATTAAAAAACATGAAGAGGGAAGCCACGATATAATGAAAAAGGTTTAATGCCTTAAAAATGCATCTTTTACAGCACTTTCTCGGCAGATTAACATATGGCATAATGTGACACATGCAGACCATCATCAGTAGAAAGTAGTAGTATTAAAGTGATCTGCATGTGTTATGTTAAGCCTTTTTATGTTCTTCTGTCTAATAAGCACTGCAAAGGGTTTTTTGCAAGCAAAGAAAATTGTAACAGGGTTTGTTTTGTTATGTGATGTACACAACGCAAAGCAGCAGCTTTTAGGCATGATTCTGCTTGGTTTTTGAACCTGGCGCCAGTGTCCAGATCCCTTTGTTTTCACCCAATATGGAGCGTAAAGGGGGCGTGTTGTTCTGTGTGACATTGCGCTGCTCACATGTATACGACCACACCTCTGTTGAAAATCAATAAAGTAAGAAATATCCATATTGACTGTTAAACTAACGATGTTAACAAGGCTTAAAGCTAGGAAATGGCAGTGACAGTACAGCTGTTGAAAAAAAAATCTTCAAAACTGTCCAAAATGCATCAAATGTCCTTTACTGGTCTTTAAATCCTGTTAGCCAGTCAACACTACATGACAGGTTGCACGCTAAGCATTCACTGCAACTCACACTCACATTATAACATGCACTGCAGCTAGCTCGGCGTGCAAAAGTCCAGAAAGAGGAGGAGTGGACACACACGCAACTTTGAACAACCATAGGCTGTAGTGCTGATGCAGGCTGAAGCTGCGCCTCAATGCCGGATATTCAGCGCAGCGTGAGAACTAACTACAGATGCGCAAAACCAGATTCTGGAAAGGTACTTTTTATCAGCAAAAGGAGTTTAAACTATTCTGACTAGTTTCACCAGAGAATGTGTAGTCCTGCGACTTTAATGACACTGACGCAATCTTTGATTTGTACAGTTGAAACTTGCGAGGTTAGCAACACTGTGTCAGTTATTTTTCCTCTGTAATTAGTTGTATAAAGGGAATTGTAGTTACAGAGCAGCATAATGAGCACAAGGGAGTTGCTGAATGGAGTATTAGAATGCAAGTGTGCTTGCATGCACCATGCTGTGAGCTGTGCTTGTGCCAGTATAGCGGGTTATAAAGTGGTGTTGTGTGTGCATGTATAACACACACACACAACATATATACCCGTTCCCGCTGTTACCACTGAGATTTCATTATTCACAGTGCACTCTACTCATGAAAGGAAAGCAATTATGATAGAGAAGCCCTGCTTTTGATGTGGGAAATGCATGTTGAACACTCTTTAAACTCATGGTAGGCAACGTGTGCGGAGGCTATGTCCATGCTGGGGGAGGTGTGTCTAATGCATTCAATTGTGATTCCTGCATATGCATCTGTATTATTGCTCTTTGCATATTTGTGCATGCATCGTTTCACGTGCATGTATGATGAGTCCATCAACCGCAGCTGTTATGGATGTAAAACTGCTGAATTCATATTCCCTGTCAGCGTCTCATTACCTGTGCATTGTAAATCAGCAGGTTGATTAATTCCATACATGTTTTCAAAAGGAATGGCATGCATGCATACAGTAGATCACCTGCTAGGAGATGGATTGCAGACCTCTTAGGCCCCTCAGAACAGTGTGCCTGCAACTTTCAGCCGATATAAACCACACCCTGAAATATTGATCAAAGTCTGTGCATTTTCAGAAAGAAAGACAAACAATGAATATGAATGTTTCTTAGAAGGATGAATTCACATGTGATTCAGGCTGGATTTTCAATATTAAAGAGTGAAGCCTATTTTTTATTTGTTTGGATAACAATTTCTACATTCAGCCGCAGGGTTAATGTTAATCTATGTATTACTGAGGGTCAGGATAAAGGTTACAGTTCTCAATAGTGTGATAAAAGCATGCAATCCATATTGAAGTGTAAGTTGAAGCAGGCAAAATATAAATGAAAAATATGATTAGAGTTTTTTATCTTTCCCCAATGTGTATTTACCAACAGGGCAAGTGTTTCCTGGAGTCCACAAAAAGAAAAATAATCCCACAGGGAATTTCACAGGTGTGATAAAACCAAGTAATCAATGTGGTTAGCTGAAATGCTTTTTTTTTTTAACAATTCATATCTAATCCGATGTGTGTGTGCTTACCTTGGATTCACATATGGCTCCAATCATTTCAACACGATTTCCAGTGAAAGTGATTCATGTGATTAATGACGAGTATCTAGAATCAACGCTTACTCCACCGAAGCCTCCCATCTTCATCTGTTCCCCAGAGAACTCAGTGTGTGCGTGTGTGTGTATGTTTGTGTGTCTCCATGTTTGTTGGACTGTGTGCATTTACAGTTTATACTTCTTGTGTCTGGTGCAACTTCCTGGAAAGCAGGTCTGACTAATCTGGCCACCCAAACAGTAACAACAACAACTCAATTGAAAAATGACCTTCACTTACACCGAGGATATCACGCTTAGAAACACACACGCACACACACAAGTCAATGGCCATCTGGCTCCAACGTTAATGATAATATGATCATAATGGATTTCATATTGTTATTGGATTATCTAAAGGTCACCATGTCGCTTTCATGTCTCGTCAATGATGTAAGAGTTTTAAAATCCTCACTGATGGTGTGCGTCTGGTGTGTTTACATTTAGAGGCAGTTTACACAGTTAAAAACAAAACACTTTTGTTGCGGTTCGGCCTTCCTTTTACATGAAAACGGAGTGCTGGCGCCCCAGAAACTGCAAACTTTTGAAACTGAGTTGCAGAGTGCAGTCTTTTCAAAATGCAACTTTCTTTCTGGCTGTGTAAACTGGCAAAGCCTGTGACAACAGTGACAATGCTAATGCTAATGCTAATGCTAGCGCAAGTCAATGCATTCCACAGTGGCCACAACCAAACTCCAATTAAACACTCCACTGTGCACCGAAAGCAAGTTGAATATGATAACAGTCTATTGAGACAAATTTAAGGTATAATTTTGGAAGTCAATCTATGGCTGAATTTCTTTAATTTGTGGCTCCTTACGGCTGAGCAACAACAGGAAGCAAACAAGTTCGGCAGCTCCAACTAAATGTAATTACAAAGTTACACTGCCAACTACTGGCCTGACATGCATACTTTCGCTTGTCTGTGTAAATGTGATTAAAAAAAAAACAAAAAAAAACGCTAAGAAGCAGACTTTTCCGTTTTTACTGGGGCTGCTCTCGTCTGAACATAGCCTTAGTGATCTGCCATAATTCCTTGAAATGCATGTATGCACACAGAAATGATGCAGCAGAGCAGCAGAGCTACATGTTTCAGGCCCACTGGCCCAGCCCTCAACACTCTGCCTTTGTTTTATTTAAAAATGTCCGTTCCTGTTTGTGTGGTGAATCGCAAATAGTGGATCAGGGCTACCTTTCCATGCATGTATTCTCTGTTTCAATAGAAGAATGAAGGTCAGGGCCGGACAGGCACAGGATTACCTGGGATTAACACAGACTATCACTAGCCAGCTAATGAGGGCCAGAGGTTTCCTCTCGAGGTCCTGCTTCTGGTGTTGGTGCCAGAGTATAAATAGCAATTAAAGCTGCCACACTAATCCATGTTACACACAAATGAACCTTATCCATTTTTCATTCATTCATCACTGGGACCAATTTTGTCTCATAAAATGATGTATCTGTAGGGAAGCTCTTTAACAATGGCTTTGCTACTTATGAAGCGAACAGCCTACTAGATCCTCTGGGGAAAGGATGGAGGGTCGGGATTAAGGAACAGCATTTGAATTTGCTTATATATCTTGGTTGTGGCACTCTCGCATGGCCGGACCTCTCTCCACAGCACTCAGCGCTGGGCATACACATTCTGGTATAGAGGAAAAAACGCTCTGCCTGGTTTGATTTTCTCTAAACCAATCACAATTGTCATGGGCAGCACAAAAACTCTGCAAAAAAGCGTTGGTGGGAAATGTTGCAAAAAAAACATTGCCGTCGTTGTAAACCATGTGGGGGAAGTAAAAAGTTTGCAACTGCAAAAAATGTGACAGACTTTTATTTTATTATTTTACATGATGGAATACAGCCGACAGAAAAACAAGTTAGATTTAGATTTACGTTGTAAAAAGATTTGAAATTTACAGAGTTAAAAACTCTGGAGAGACTGGATTTATTTGATACAATGAAATAAGAACAAGTTTGTTTAATTTAGCTCATCTGATTTCGGACTCCTTTCACACCAGTAAAGCTGATTTGGTTGCTAACTGAGCTATCTGAACTTTTCTGTCACTTTTTCAGAAGTGGTGGGGGGGTTTAACTGTAAGTAACAAGTAACAAAGTACAAAGTAATTTTGATTACTTTCTAAAGGAGTAATCAGTAATAAGTAACTAATTACACTTGCTGAGTAACTTCCCCAACACTGGTGCTGGATGGTAATTTACAGTCTTTGTTCCACGAAGTAAATGCGGAGAAAAATGCACACAACAACTAGTCTGAGGTTTTATAGTCTAGACTGAGAGGAGGAGAGACAGACAGACAGAGGGAGAGGGAGAGGGAGGGAGGGAGAGCAGGTGAAGGAGGAGATGGTGTTGAACTGAACCATGCAAAGTGTGGTTGCAGTCTGCAGTAATTTTACAGTCCACTGACGGTTCAGTTAAAATTCGAGTTTTAGTGACACAAACCACAACACACATCCACTTCTCAGATCCGCCTTACAGCAATCATGCTCATTAAAAATTGTCTATGTTATCAGTATTATTAACCTTTATTTAAACTCAAAGAATCATTGAGGTTGCCCTCATTTATGATGACGTCGTGTTTCCAACAAGTTGAAAGAAAATAGAAAATACAAAACAGATGGATATCAGTGCAAACAGTGACATTGTGAAGCAGAGGGGTGTGGCATTACGGTTTTGATTTGTCCACAGGTTGGAAGGCTGTTTATCTTTAGTGCGTGAAGATCATCCCATGAATTTGGGGCATTCAAGGAAAATGCCGACTTTCCAGGTTCAGATTGTACTCGAAGGACCTCTAGCTTAAGCCAGTCACTTGTGCGAGTTTGATGTGTTCTTAAGTTCCAGTTCAGCGTTACTCATAGGTACGGTGGTAGCTTCGTTTTTGTTCCAATAAGTTTTTAGTTACACACTATCCTGTTTTCAATGCATCTTCCTCTCCCTGTGCAGTCCTTCCCATCTGTGCTGCGTTAACGCCTTTCCAGAAGTGGAAAACTTTCCCTGCAGGACTGACTGACTGTCTCACATAGCATGAGCTCAGCAGATCCAGCAGAATGCGTAATCCACCTCTATTAACATGCCTTCTCCTGTTATTGCTAACATTTCTATCCTAAAATGAGAAGAGACGCTTCAAACGCTCACATTGACAGCCAAAATGAAACCTCAGTAAATCTGGCATTGTACCATTTTTACAGCTGATTATTGATTTTATTAGCAAATTTAATTAATTTAATTTACTTTTTTAAAAATTTTGCATGTTTTTTTATGTTGGTTGTGAGCAACTTGTTTTGCTGTTTGCTTCCAGACTCTCATGCCAATTAACTGTGTTATAGGAGTTCACTTTCGTGCAGACAGCACCAACAGAAATCCAAAACCATACAGTGCTAGGACTGCCATGCTTTTCCCTCCAAACTAAAACTGAACCAAAAACAAGTTATACTCGCCGTCTGGACTTTTTTTTATCGCACAGAGGGTCATCAGACATGCCATGTGGTCTTGGACGTCATCCACTGAAATGTTTCTTTTTCTCCTCTGGCCTAAATGGGCAAAAGAAAATGCAAGAGCAGCACAGTAAACAAAGCCTGCACAGCTGCTCATTTCCCCTCATATAAAGTCTGACAATGAATTTTATCTTTCAGTTGAATATTTGATTATTCAGCATAGTGCTGGAATGGTCAGTCTCTCTGCTGCACGCTGTTGTGAAATAAAACAAAATGTTCATCGACTGTATTTGTCTGTGCTTGTATAACTTTGCGGTGTTCCAGGGACAAGTTCTCCTCATTTAAGATGATAGATTGGTTCATCTTGTAAAACACCTTGAGTGCTAAAAACCTTTAATGCACACTACAGAAAATATGAAAAGAGTGAGCTGCTACCCAGCCAGTGTCTGAATGCTGTACCAAATGGAGGATAACAAGTTGCACAGCTGTTTATAGCCACTCCCACCCCAACATATTTCTCAGGCAGAGTCACCAACGGCCAGTTTGTGCCAAGGCTTTGTAGGCAGAATTTCTGCGGTTTAGAGACAGAGTAGCAACACATCGTTTCCATCCCTGCTGGTGTTTTTTAAGTCTGCCTGAAAAACCACGTCTGGCCCTGCATGTCACATCATCCTGACCCACATCCATCCCTCCATTCCCTTCCTGTCTGTGGGTGTTTTCAGTTGGGGGGGAATGAGTTCACTCTCCAACCACGAGACAATACCTCAGCCCTCTATCTGAATCACAGGCTGAAAGGAGCTGGAAAATATCTCCATCTCCCCTTTCCCTCCTAATCTGTCCAAAACAAATAGCTGTGGCTCAGTGTGGGTGTGTGTGAGTGCGTGAGTGTGTGTGAGTGTCTGAATTACACCATCAGGCCTGTGGTGTTCTGACAGGTTTCCAGTAACCTGCTGTCAGTTGGTCCATGCAGATATCATCCCGCAGGGAGAAGCAGAGAGCGACTGTTGCAACTCCACTGGTGTCTCTGTGGGCTGATAGTCTGACTGGATTAAAGGGTTAACTGACATAATGAACATCTGGCTGACAGAGTGATTGACTGGTTGGCCAGTTGGTTTGTCTGACACAATCAAAGTTTAACTGGTGACTTACTCACTGACCCGCCCACCGTATAAATGTCTGGCTGGATTGTGTGCAGTAGCGACTTGTGTGTGAGTGACCCACCCCTGGACAATTCCTGTCAGAAACATAAAAAACTTTAACATCCAGCAGTTTATCTGTGCTCACTTCGCTTCCTCAACTACCTTCCAGCTGGACTCACAAGATCCCAAAATCATGCAAATCCATCTTTCCAGACTCCGAGTTATCCATTTCTGACCAGTAGACCGGTGACCGGCAGGGTTAGAAGGGTTACTTTGGAAATGTAATAGGTAACAGACTGCTAATTACTCCATTTAAAATGTAAGAAGTAATGTAACTAATTCAATTACTTTATAAAAGTAATGTATCTCATTGCATTTGATTACTCTTAGACTACTTTTCTAAATTTCCAACAAATGTTTGCAGGCTGGAAGTACTACTTCCCTTCCCTACTCTATTTAATATGACTGTTTGCCGTTACTGTATCGGCCTCATACCCGCAGATGTTTCATCAGGTTTGGAAAGTTTCATGGAAACTTTCGATGTCAACAGCATTTTAACAGCTGATAAACAGATTTGGCATTGCTCTGTTGTGTTCGAGCCCTTTTTCTGATTTCTGAAAAAAATGTTTTTTATATTTCCAGCACAAGAATGCATTTTTATCCTTAGACATGGTGGAAACTTTCAGCCAGGCTGTTAAGCTTTGAGCGGCTGTGTGGATCGATTTAATAAGCAGACGTGGGGCTGCAAATTCAAACAAGAGAACCAATCAAAATCAATCAACTGTGCACCTCAAAAACATCGAAAGCAACAAAATGAATATTATTCAACATATAGCCTAAACTTTTTACAGAAAATATTCAGATAGAACCCCTTTTGTAATGATTAACATTTACATAAGTACCTGTAATTTAATTACACATTTTGTCAATAACTGCAACTGTTTACAATTATTTATTTGGAATTAAATAACGTAATTCCATTACATGTAACTGATTACTCCCCCAACATTGGTGACCGGACCGGTCAATCCATTGAGGAAGTAATGGCATTAACTATGGGGGTGGTTTATGTGTGCGACGCAGCAGGAAGCGACTGTTTGCTCAGAAAACAACAATGGCTACGGACGTTGTTGGTGCAGATGCTGCTATAGCTACACAGTTATATATGGTTTGTTGATTTGCCAAAGTTAGTCCACGATAGATGGTGACACACACATGGTTTATCCAATCACCTGCCAAGTATTTTTTCGAAGTATCTGCCCTTTTCTGAATAATTTCCAGTGGAGCCTTTTCAGATGGCTTTGTGAAACAAACCATCTGGAGCTGTCAGGTTATTTGTTTCCAGAAGTATATGCATCACCAGCCAAACCTCGTTAGCATTACTTCCAGAGCTTATATGTGGACTGTAATAGCAATCTTTGACAAGAAAAATCTGTAGAGGTCTGTTATATTCAAATGTCAAAATTTCCAGTGAAATGAACACTCCAGACACATCAAATGCGGGTAGATATTTTTATGTGACCCATAAATTTTTGGAAGCGTTTTTTGCAGCACAATATTATGATGTCTGTCACCCCTGTTGCTGCGCGGCACCCAGCCACCACCCTCCCCCCAACCTACCCGTGAGCTGAGCTCGAGATCAATTGACAGAGACATGGCGCTGGTGAGGACAGGAAGCGTGGAAAGTTTCAAAGACAGAAACAACAATGTTATTTTTTAATTCATTTACAGCGGATAAAAAGCCTGTGCTTCAATAGCATGGAGACAGACACTCTTAGTTTCAGTTTCATTTTCCTCCTCTGCATTTCTCCCTCTCCCATTTAACATTATCTAATTATTTCATCTAAGTGGCAGATGCTTTGCTAAAGAGTCAGCTTCCGGACTTTACTTTACTATCTATCTATCTATCTCATTATTTATCCAGATAGTTCAGCCTTTTTACAGTATACCTGCATTAAAGATGACATATGGTATAATTTCCCTGTACATATGGTATAACATATGGATACAACTTCCTTGTTGCTTGTTAAATGAGTGATTAGATGGCTGGATGACAAATTGGTATGCTGGGCATCTTGTTTGTATTTTAAATTATTAAATACCTGATTTATTGGCTAAAAAGCTGAGAAAAACGAACCCTTAGCCAGAGCTAAAGGAAGGCATCTGTACTCAGTGTGGTGTCTGAGAAATGGGAGAAGAGAACAGCAGGACACAGAGAGAGGAGTCTTTCAGCACATTAGGGATGAGGGCGGACGAGAAGAGGAAGACAAATGAGGTGAATAAGAGAGTGAGAGAGAGGATAGAGTACTGAGAATCCAATATTGTTCTGTTACGAGTGATTAGGTTTTGAAGACAGCTCTGAGCTGCAGCATAGATCTAATGGGATTATGGGTGGAGCTAAAGCTTTGATGTTGACCTCAGATGAACTGAACTTGCTCTAGAACCCATTGGCCTGTTACTTCTTATTGTTTGTGTTGACATTTCCGAGTATTGAGATCTCCTGAACACATGTATGTGTTTTGATTGGTGCTCTGATTGATGTGGCCTCAATGGACCTCCACTTTCAGTTGATCACCCCTGCGCTTAAATTCTCTTTTATCAGATGTGTTTGAGGAAATCTATTTACTATTATTATTAATCTATTTAACTATTTCAGGACCTGCCATGATTCTGGGATGCCTCAGACAGGAGCCAGATCACACACACCAGTATGACAGAATGAATGTTAAAATATGGTTAAAGCTCAGCATTTATTAAAGGAGAAGTTTGTTTTCTGAGCCTAAAAAAAGGATATTCGTGATCATATACAATGTTCCACAGCATTATTATGGCAACCGGCGTTGAAAAATACAGTAAATGCTCATTTTAAAAGAAGTGAAACTCAACGAATATTTAGTGGTGTCCTCTCATATACCGACACCAGAACACAAAGCTAAACTCAGATATATATCCTTAAAACAGACGTTTGTTTGTTTTGTTAAGCAGCTGAAAGAGACGTTTGGTTATATATCCGTGTTTAGTTTTGCACAAGAAGAAAAGGGTTGGAGGAGTTTTTTTGTTTTTTAAAAAATATTTCCACTTTTCCAACAACCTTTTCTATTGCAATTATTTGCAATGTGCATTAAAATACTTACCTTTATGGAAACATGGCTAATAATATAATCAGAGTTTACCTTCATATATGGTTAAAAGCATGTTAATTACAGCCAGTTGTCATGAAACATGTTTGACTGCCACATTACATAGGTTGTAAAGGATTCTTTTTTCATCGTGGCATTCAACAGCTAATGAGACAGTCTTCCTGGCTTTTAACAGAGAGGCTTTCACATGAAACCAGGCTCTGGAAAATCAAGGGTATTCGCTGCTAATTCTTACAACCGAGCCAAACTCTCTTTCAATGGCTCTGGCTCTCAGCAGAGCGCTAAATCTGTTCAGGGAATCAGTTCCTGTGCTTCCTGATGCTGTACTGCTGCCATGCTGGCTCTGCTCCCACTACTATCCTGTCCTCAGGAATCAGCAGGGAAACGTTGGGCACCATGGCAACGCCAGTATGCCAAATCAGAGTGCATATTTGCAGTTACTATTGTATTGTGTCTGTCTCATAACTTAATGTTGTGTTGTGGTTTTGCTTAGATTTTGGGGAAAACATATTTTGTAATGTTTGTGTCTGTATGTAGGTGCATGTAAGAGATCAGACGCAGCCACACAGAGTCATGATCACAAGGCCCCGAAGCCCAGAGCTCATTTGCTAGTCTGAGAACATTATAGTTGTTGATTCACAACCTGTCACAGCCTTTTGGTCACCTTCTGAGGAGAAAAACATTCTCCTCAGAAGGAAAAAATATTAAACATTTCAAATTCTGACTTCCTTTGCTTGTTTTTTACTTTCTTTCTATGGTCGTTAGCATACGTAATAAACACTTGCACATCTGTGCTTTCTTCTAGGTATTTGGTTAGGATAGAGGCTGCGTTTCGACACGTTGTTGTGCTCGCTGATATTATCGCTTTGATCGATGAGTTCCTGTGTGGTTTTATATTTGCAGGGGTTAATCTGGGTGATGCTCGGATGTGGAGTCACTCGTCATGCATTCATCAATTATGTAGGTCTTGAAATGCATTGCATGTGTAAAATGTCTCCAGCCGTAAACCATTAACCTAATCGAAGCTCCCAGGTTAGGGCAAGCTACATGCGTGTAGCTTTTTGAAAACATACATGTTTAAATCAATGTCGCTTGAATTAATTCCAAAGCGATGGGCATGTTCCCGTGTTGTTACTATAGAGGAATGTGTATGCATACAATATTATGAAGTAAGTGCAACAAACATGGCGAGAGCCTAATCCCTCCAGCTCAGACGAACAGAGGGCGAGCACAAGAGAGAAATACTTGATGTACGAAAAAAGAAAAGCAAGCAGATGGTGATGGCAGAAAAAGAGAGGAAGAGGAATAGAGAGGTGAATCCACGCTACTATACATGGTAACAGATGGAGATAGAAGACAGAGAGCCAGAGTCATTTAGGGACAGAGAGAGGCAGCAGAAGGAGATGAGGAGAGACAGAGAGTGAGTTAGCAGGAAGAGTGTGTTAGAAAACCACTCAGCCGCTTTAGACAGCCTGAGAAAATAGACGAGAGAAACCCACAGTGAGGTTCATCTCAGGTAACGGCTGCTCAGTGTCAACAGCTGATAATAAACCAACAGCACAGTAGAAAGCAGGGCTGATAGTGGTTATTTATCTTTGTGGAAGATCATCATCTGTAAATCACACTGTCAGCTGAGTATGGAGTTGTCTTATCATCTGTTGTCTTTTATTTCAATATCAGTCAGTTTGTGAACACAGGTTTTATGGAGGGGGTTCAGGTTGTTTTTCTTCAGCGGTGGATATCACATTTTATTTTGCTAAAGAAAATGGTCAGTCAAGAATTAGCTTAGCATAATCTCTATTATATCTAAAGACTACAATTTATGGTATTTATGAGGGAGTACGTACCAGACAGGGTTGAGTAGTAACACGTTACTTAGTAACATGTCAGTGTAAATTTATTACTTTTCCCAGTAACTTGTAAAAACAGTAATTATATTGCAGTTACTGATCCAAGTAACACTGTGTTACTGAGTAACTAGAAAGGGATGACGTGTACGTGTGTGTACCGGTATTTATTTTTCCACAAGAAGGTTATTTGATTTGGACGGTCGCTAATGTTGAAGTTCTAGTAAGCTACGAATAGAGTTGGTGGATTAAATTTTGGGAGCTAACCAG
>JAQFJB010000002.1:2046283-2056523 GCA_029874875.1 Naso minor | reverse complement strand
TGTATTTTGATTATAATTTCATCTGTTCACTTTAGTTGTCAAGTAGCCTTCAAGTAATACAGCAGGAGGGTCAGAGTAGGAAATTACCGTGTAAAAATGATTAACATAATGTGAATTGGGTGGAATCTGCAACCCAACGGTGTGAACTCACCTGCTCCTTGCTTCAGCAGGTCAGCAGCTGTGCTGATGTTACTCACTGGTTGGACCTCCTGCACCTCACCTACCAGATCTGACAACATGGTGATGAAAAGGAATCAGTTCTAAATAATAAGTTCAATCAATAAGTTCATTTCCTGTACAATACTCATTCTCCTAACACGCAGATGTTATCACTGTGTGGTTTGAAGGAGCATGTCATGCCTGATTTGATCCAACTACATTTGATCTGTTAAATCATATCAGCAGTATATTCATCATCTACTGTTTTGACAATATTTTTCTTACAGTTGACAGACAAAATTAACAATCAGAAAATAATCCAGTCATTAATTGAAGGAGTACCAACCTTTCTCTGGGATCTTCAGAGCGCAGGGCAAAGAAATGGGAGTGATGGAGTGCTGGTAGACTAATGCAGAGAGACTCCCTGAGGGTAACATAGCACAGCAAAAATCATATTATACATATGTGTGTATATAAAGGGATTTTCCCCCCGTCTGTCCTTCTCGACTCCACCCTTGCTTCTTCACTCCCTACTGCTGGTGGGGCTACAGGCTACAGTTGATTCAAGCATTTAACATTAACACAACTTAATAATCAACATCAATACAGCGATATTAGAAAGTGTGTCAGAGTGAAGAATTAGATACATCATACATGAGTTTCTTAAAGTCAACAGCAGAGGGCACGGTTCACTTGATCAGTAATTTATTCAGACTGGGAAAATATGTTGTGGTTTTCTCTGATGGCGAGTTTACACTTTGAAGGTGGCATCCCTTCTTTATGAAAAAGTTTATTTAGCCTGTCATTTCTCACAGACATGTATGTTTGTGTTGTTATAGACTAAGTTTATAGCCTTCAAAATGAGCAGCTAATCAAGTGTTTGTAAAGTCTGCAAGATAGTAGCCTGATTAATATTTATGTGGAGAAAAATGACTGTTCTGTTCCTTTTGTTTTATCTGAAAATGGACTGTTGAGAAACATGTAAGCCACATTCATTTAACCTCTGGGCAAGTGCTTGATCCCTAAAGCAGGGGTTTTCAACCTTTTTCAGCCCAGGGACCCCTTGATTGATAGAGAAATAGACAAGCCAACTGTTTTTCACCTATTTTATACTCAGTCATGATCATATCTGTAAAAAGTAGCTTATTGTTGCCCATTAATATTAGAGTTTACTTTTAATTAAGTTTACTCAATGTAATTTTTGTCCATATTTTAAAAAATTCTAGGATATAAATTACTTTGATGAAAAATTTTAACTATTTTGGGGGACCCCCTGCAGCATCTCTATGGACTCCCCAAGGGTCATGACCCCCTGGTTGAAGACCACTGCCCTAAAATATATTTTGACTTCTTTTAGTAGGTTACACAAGTGTCCTTATTTCATAATTAAGGTTAGGATTAGAAAACAATAACCTTATAGAACGATGTTTGCTTTCAAGTGAGCAGTGCACACCTGATTTAAATTATACATTTCAGACCATGCATTTCATTTTGTTTGCCAATAATTTTTATCCTGTTTGACTTAAACAGATTATTTGTATCAAAAATATTTTAAAATACCCCCCCCCCTTTTCTTTTCACAAATCACACCCTGTACATAAAAATCATCTTTGGTAAAAATAGTTGCCCTAAAACAGAGACAAGGAAAGCATTCATGATTGAAAACTTACCAAAGTATGGCTCATTCTGACATCCTTTAATCTTGACTCCTCGAGGGCCAGTTTCTATTAGGAAGTGTCTGACCAGCTGTTCCAGAGGGTCGCTCACTGCAACAGCAGAGTTTTATAGTAAGCTAGCTGCAAATCTCATTGTCTACCGATCACAAAGCAACTGCTGAATAAGTGAATGTCACAATAAATAGTCTGAACGAGTAAACAGTGCTGCTGTTGCTGGACAGAATGAACAAATTCGGTAAAAAACGGATATTTATAATGATGAAAACAATCATTTTTACCCTTGCTGTTGTGGTTGTTGACATTGGGAGGAGGTGTGGCCACTTTCAGGGCCAGACCATAGGCCCCCTGGAAAGAGTTACTGTCCCTAATAAGGAAGGTTCCTGGCTCTCTCTCCTTCAGAGCTGCAATTGCTACAGCCAAACACAACCAAAATGTTAGGAAATTTATGTACTGGTAATCTCAAGAAACAATGCATTCTATTACAGTAAGGCTGTAAGGATTTTTCCCTCAGAGTATGAGAACATCAAAAGCAAATAAAGACCTTCAACCTTTTGGACCCACCTTGCTCTCTGGAGATGCCAGGCTTGTACCAGAACCTCGAACTGTCCTGCACAAACTTCACACTGACCCTATTTCCGTTCTCAGTCTCCACAGATGCCTCCACATCATTTTGGCCTGCAGGGGGTGCAATTTCTCCCACAGTGGGAGAGAATGTGACATGGTGCTGATGCTGGGCGGTGGTGGAGGGAGGAACATGGCCCACAGTGGGCCGCAGGGTCCCTACCCCATTGGTGGGTGAACCAGACTGGGCGGGTGGGTGGCGTTTCTCTGGCAAAGGCGGCTGGGGGTGAGGAAGGGGGATGGAAATGGTGGAATAGTTGGAGTAGGAGGATTGGTGGAGCTGAGGATTGTGAGTAGAGTAGCAGGGTCTCTTATTTGTGTCCATAGCATGGGTGTGTCCACTCGCACCATGCTCCATGCCTGGAAAGTGTGGGTGTGGGGGTCCATGTTGCTGGTTGTTATTCAGATGGTGAAGGTCCGACCCACTCAACATCAACCTCCTACCCAAAGTGGCAAAGCCAGGAACTGGGGCATCGGAGACTGGGGAGCCCTCCATACTATTAGAAGCAGGCTGGGGGGAAGATGACAAAGCTGGAGTTGGAGATGCAGGGGCAGATGTGGCACTGGGGGTAGGGGTAATGGCTTTTTGGGTTTCTGGGTGAGGTTCCCTGTTTGGAGGTGATGTGATATTCTGCACTGGGGCTGGTTTTGCTGATCCGGAAGCTTGGCTGTGGGTCTGGCTCTGAGGCTGGGACACTGCCTGTGCCGCAGAGGAAGGCAGAGCAGCAGCCTCTGAAGGATGGCTTGTGTCCGGTACAGATGAAGACCGAATAGGGGATGAAGGAGCTTGGCAGAGTCCCTGTTTTGATGCGGCTGGTATTGCAGAGTCAATAGCAGAGGTGTTCTGCGTTGTCAAAACTGATGGTGTATCTGGGCTACAGTGTTGCTGTTGGGGAGTGGAGGGGGACAGGTCTGTTGGTGCAGTGCAGTGGTTGAGGGGTTGTGTTTGTATAGGTGTTGTTGCGTCTGAGAGTGTGTCTTTGGCAGCCAGTGACAGAGACGATGGCTCTGTGCTGTTTCTTTGGCTCTCAAGGGATTCCTGGGTGATAGTATCCTGGGGCTGGGAGGCCTCGTAGTCACTGCCAATGATGTCTGTGGTTCGAATCTCACACTCTCTCCCTCCTGGACTGGGGCTTGAATGGACATACTGTATATGAGTATTACTGCCACAGACCTTAATGTGATCATGTAAAAAGTTTCTAAAATTTGAACTCTCATCTATGTCTTGAATCTTGTTTGCCATCAATATCCTGTTTTCACCTTGCTGTAATATGTAACCTGTTTCTGGATATTTAATCTGGATAAGGAAATACGAAGTGGAAATGCACAAAGAAATCGATTTGAATGCGATCAAATCTCAGCCAGGTGTGAATGAAGTCTAATCAACTCCCAAGGACGAAGTTGAAAGATCACCTAATCCCAACTTCTTCTAAAAGCTTTAGCAGGGACACCAAAAGTAAAAAGTATACGTAGCGCCCTCACAAAACATTAATGACATCAAAACATTAATGACATCAATCCATGACACTGTGTCCCCTGCCATGTCTAGTCCTTCTAGCCTGTTTGCATACAAAGCTTCAGTCCTAACTTTGAACGTGGGCCAAATCAAGATAAGACAGTAAAAATGACAAGGGCAATGGATTAGGTGCCACTGTCCTGATAATGTACCCAGATACAGATCACATGTAACCAGATGTAAAAGGGGTCCACGGGCTAGATTTTGCCCCAGTTCAGGTGCTGTCAGAATAGAAGAGTAAAGACAATACCTTTCCTGTGTGCGTAGTGGGCTGCTGGTGTGGACGGGAGTGGACGGTCCAGACATGTCAGATGGTGTGGAGCATGCAGCGTGGCCATCTCTATGAGCCCTCTTGAGGGAACCGTGGACGATGTGATCCCTCCAACCCACACTTTCACCAGAGCTCCGTAGGCCCTCTGGAGAGGGATTACAATTATGACAAGTAAGCTCGATTGAAACATTAGTCAGGGTCAAAGTATCTTTCCAAACTTAATTTAAAACTTAGCGTGTGGTTATTGGGTGTCAAGCGCAGTAACAGCCAAGAAAAGGTGGTGAGACTGAGTTATGTTCAAGGCATCTGTTTAGTCAAGCACAAAATACTAAGTGCATGCTGTTCTTGATTATGGATAATTTATACACCCTCACTTCCTGTTGTTGAAGGAAAACACTTCTCTGATTGTCTTTGTTTTACTGTTTGACTCACCAGTGTGTGAGTCAGAGCCGTATGACTGCTGAGAGTCTGGATGGTGATGGTGGTGATTATGGTTATGGTCTGATGGCCCGTTACTATGGCTACACGGCCCTGTCATTGAGGAGGCCGGAGGCAGGGGGGACGTGGACTCAGACTGGTACCCTGAGGCATAGCCCCTGCTTTCAGAGGGTGATGGCTGATAAGGTGAGCAGGGGCACACCTGACGGGGTGTTTGGTAACCGCTGCTGCTGCTGCTGTACTTCAGGTCCAAGTGGGAATGAGCATGGGACCGCGATGCCTCTGGATAAGCTGGGTGACCTGATGGCAAAGGGTCAAATGAGAAGGCTGGAAGATTGTGCCCCTGAGGCCCGTAGGCGGCCACAGTAGCCCTCCTGTGCCAATATTCTGCCTCTCTGTCTCTCTCCCACTGCAACTCAGCCTCCCTGTCTCTCTCCCAGTGGAGTGACAACTCTCTGCCACGTCTCAGCCCAGGATCCCTCTCCCAGTGGAGGTCAGACCCTCTGGGTAACTCCGCCTCTCTGGCTCTCCTAAGCCCCACCTCCCTCTGCTGAAGCTCTGCCTCTCTGTCCCAGTGGAAGCTGTCATTTCGGTCCAGTCTCATGCTGTGATAAGCCACCGAGTCTTCTCTTCTGATGCTGCAGTCTCTGCAGGGGCAGCCAGGGGGTGGCAGACTGTCCATGAGCATTATGTCATGGTAGGTAGGGCTGGTGGAGGGTTTGGGGTGGTGTGAGTGGGGATGGTGATGGTTATGGGGTGGAGGAGTGTGGTGGTAGGGACCAAAGTCATCTTCTCGACAGCAGAGGCGACCTGGGGCAGACAGAGGGTGGTGATGTGGAAGGTTGTGGGAGTGAGGGGTGAGGTCCGGTGATGGGTACGGACAGAGATGTCGTGATGAGGGAGCATCTGAGCAGGAGCGGTGCAGGTAGTGAGGCGGGCCACTCTGACGGTCCCACACCAGGTCTGGAGGGGGAAGGGACTGGTGGGAATGGGGGCTGTAGTGCTGGCACAGATCCATGTGTGATGGAGGAGCAGCGGGGTTGGGGCTGGCAGCAGGGGTCACCCCATGATGCCCGTTGGTCCCTGGAGCACGATCAAGGCAGTAGCCATTAGGCATGAGGAGGGTACGGTCACAGCCAGGCTCGGCACAGCGCTGGGACCTGTAACCATCCCGGCAGGAGCAGGACCGATTGAGCTTCAGCGTCCCAGAGGGCAAAGAATCTCCATCATCCAAAATGGCGGTTTCTCGCTCTCCATCTCGGTTTCCCTCTATGCCTCCAAGAAGACGTTCAAGCTCCTCTCTCTCCTGTCTGGTTGGGGGCGGCAGGCGAATGGCCTCCTCCTGTCGGTCGGGATGGATGGATGTTTGATTCAAATGGATGGAATGGCCTGAGAGGGCGGAGTCAGAACCTTGTGTGTTGAGATGATCCGGCATGTCTTCTGCAAGGCCTGCTGCTGGGTTGCTGCCATTTGTTGAGGCAAGTGAACCAGAGCTGGGACCTCTGCGCTTTTTTATCTGAGCGTAGAGACTGCCATCTAGAGGACCTCTGGTGTGAGCAATATCTAAGACAAAACGAGAGAGTTAAGGTCAGTATTAAAGTCAAGGATCAGGATTAGGTTAAGGGTTAAATAATGCTGTAAGATTACACACAGTGCCAACTTTGTATTTCTACTTAATTATTAATGACTCTACATCAAGTTACGGTGGAAAACAATCAGTTTGTTACCCTCCAAGCTGTCCTGGTATCGCTGGTTAAAGTTCTCATAGGAATCCCAGCGAACCACTGGGTCAGCAGTGTTGTAGTCAACTGTGACAGCCGGGTCATTTTTCTGGTACTCACGGCCTGAGGAGGGACACATTTCATTACACTCATTTGCATTTTTTTTAACTTCCTTAACCTTCCTTTTCTTTCTTATCTCTTTGGCATATATGAACTGAGCTAGTTCAGAGGAGGAAAAGATAATAAAAAGAATTTACTTTAGGGTGAACCAACCTTTGATTTTCTCAGGGCCAGAGGAGAAGACAAACTCCACCGTGGCATCAGATGGAAAACGCTCATCTGGGTAGACAAAAAGGAAAAACTGCTAAAAAAAACAAAAAACCAAAACCTATAGGGAGTATTATGTTTAAACTCTAAAAGGCTTATATAAGTTAGAAATTATGTCCACATTGCAGTCCTCAAACGTAAATTTATTCTCCTCATGAGACCTTGATTTATGGAAGTATAACAGTGCTTCGGTGAGTCATGGAACCCCCAGCAAGGAAACAGTCAGTATTTTTGCTCTGATATATCAAATTTACTGATACCTTCCACAAATGAGTTCTGAGTTGCATGAACCCACGATGTGTTTATGCACATTTGTAATGTTTCACTTAGCGTAATGGATTGAAGACCACATACACTGCTTTTTTTTTTTTTTGCTTTGCAGACATTCTCAGCTACACATATTCTGTCATTTCGGAGAAAGCTAAACCACGGAGGAAATGAGGTAATGAGCATATTCATTATGGACTTAAGCAATAGACCAGTGCTTACTAAGCCTCTTTAACACTCTCTGAGGGATAGTTAGACACACTCGCTCCCTGCATACAGTATAACTTATTATGTATATACCTGCCTCCAAAGAGCTGTTTTTATGTCAACAACGGAGATTAGGCTACTACTATTAAGGGATTTATTCAGCCACAGTGTTATGATGCTGTTTAAGGTAACACTTTCCCACAATGCTACATTCCAAAAAGCTGCTATTATGTCAAATAGTAGTTGTCATCCTATAATAATTAACAAATTGTGCCCAAATGACAATTCACAAGTATATAAGGAAGCAAAATCAGGCAAAATCAACTCTGGCTTTATTATTATTATTTGATCTTGTACATTTAATCGGCTGCATAACATTTAAAAGACAAAAAAAACATATTTTATAAAAAATAAAAGTTGAACTTAAAGGGAATGAAAAGTGAAATTGCTCACTTCAACACGCTTTGGGGTTCTGAAGATGAAACTTTTCTTGGTTTGGTATGACCACTTACTCTGTTGTGGTTAATATTAGTTAACTTAACATGGACATTTCTGTATATTATTGGCTCGGTTCGCTGACTTCATGACTCTTATCTCGAAGTGCTACTTTACACTATATTTTAGCATTTTACTTTACTGATATGGTTGATGGCCGATGTGAGCAAACAGTTGCCAATTTGCAAATACAGCAGATACGGAGCTATGTTTACTTTATTTATTTTGTTTGTGTCCACTTACTGAATGTAAGTCAAATATTAACTCCTCTTTTGGTTCAATGTTTGGTGTCCACTTATTCCTGGGAAAAATATCTGCCTTTCAGCTGCTTAATGCTATGTTTAACAAGCGGACTGAGTATTGAAAAAAAAAAGTCCATGTGCAACGTTCACTGGAAGTTCTGTAGAGGTATGTTTGTATGGTACGTACGAATGTTTTCATGGTATGTATGAAGTATGTTGTATGTAATCAACCAGTTCTAAAAAGTAATCAACCATTTCCTTCTTCACCACCTTCATGAACTTACCGATACAAGCTTCATCCAGCTCCCCTTTGCCAAACCAGAGCTGGGATCCGTGGATGGTGCAGGTGTGAAACTGCAACCTGAACACAGTGTCTCTGTCGGCACTCTGGGCTCGCCTGTGGTAGCACTTGACCTGTAGAGGGCAGCAAAGAAGGAAAAACAGAGAAAGATCTAAACACGAGGAATGATGAGAGATCTGAGCTCTTTACAGCTTTGTGTTTCAAAATAAGTGACACCTACACTTTTAAAATGACTGACTGCAAAATTTTAGATGAGATTAATCTGCAGAAAACTGAACAAATTTGTGATTCCTTGTTTACACAGAGATAAAACCTTTTCCCAGGTGAAAATTTTCATTTTACAGAGGAGAAAGCAATTGAACCAAAGGTTTTCTTTTGTTAATTTCTATTGAAGAATAAAAAAAAGTTTTTAGGTGATGATTACAATCCCACCTATTAGTGGTCTTCTGTTTTTTAACTAAATGTGAACTCACCATGATGTCACCCTTTAGCAGCAGAGCTGGTTCAACAGTCACACACAGACGCCTGCCTCCAGTGCCTTGAAGGTCACTGTAGAAAACAGATACAGCATATGACCAAACATGACCGAACTGACAGTGAGTGACAGTGTATATTTTTAAAGGTATATGAAGGATTCATGTCCGCACCATTTTGATGGTGATTTAATTTGACAGTGTCTTGGACAATATCCAAAATTTAATATCACGATAGTGTCTTGCCCAAATAATGCACTACACAACATTATCATCCTGCTTTAAACCCAAAATATTGCAAAAAAGGCAAGCTGGCGTTCTACTTTGAAATCAAGTCTGACGGTTGTATTTCTTTAATTTGTGGCTGCCATTACAAACTTACACTGCCAACTACCGGCCTGGCATGCATACTGTTGTGCTTTTGGTTGTTCATGTAAACATGGATTTTTTTAAAGACGCAAAGGACAGACTTCCGTTTTTAGTAGGGCTGCTCTCATCTAAATGTGACCTCTCAGTTGTGAATATGACAGCCAGAGAGACTTACTATATGCCTGATGTATAGACCAACTGCATTGACTGGTAGATCTTCAAGAAGGGGTAGTAACCTAGGAGGAGGAGAGAGAAATTTAGACATAGTGAGCATTATCAACATGAAGACAGAGGAATGTGCTGACTGCCACCACCACCCCACCTCTGACTTGATCATCAGATTAAAGATAAACAGACTGGCTTGTGTGGGTGGAGGGTGAATGTGACCATCTATGAGAGCTGCAGCCAGCAACATTGCTTTGATTGAGTAAGGAATTCTGTCAGAGCACCACATCAAGAGAAACATCAAATCACTTAATGTGCATTTTATGACAGGAGACCAGAGACAGAAGGTACATCTCAGTTTATTTAATCTGTGTCCATGTTTATCTCCATCATGCTTCAGTCTATTCCACTGAACAAGTGAAAAAATGGAGAGAGATGTCAGAAAATACACAAGAATGGAGAAAGGGAATCAAAGAAAACTGTTGCAGTGAAAATGAGATGTTCCCCTTCTGTGTGTCATCTGAAGTGACATTACTTGTTGAATGTCAGTGGCACAGCTGGAACATCTGACCGTCAAGTTTAGTAGCTCCAAAGTGACTCTGGATGCCTTGAAGTTTTTTACTTACAGATAATGTAATTCTGTTCTAAGATTAAAGCTGGTGTAGGCAGTTTATCTTTGGTGTCATTGCACTAAAATTCCATAATAACCTTTCAGCATATAGTAATTGACCCTTCACCAGGCCACGCCCCTCTTAGTTACTGTTGCTATGTCTGTCAAGCTTTCGAAGGTAGCATGGAGCTCATATTGTCACTAACTGCACTCCATGGAGAAATATTGTCTAATTTTTGGAAAAACAAAAATTTTAGACAGAAGCAGACAGAAGGTCTGCAATATGTATTTGATGACATATGACGGGATGTCAAACTGACTCAGCAGTGAAAACAGGTTAGAGTTATGAATATAAAGATATATGCTAAAGCCTATGGTCACA
>JAQFJB010000002.1:1975986-1989967 GCA_029874875.1 Naso minor | reverse complement strand
GCACTTTTTGCACATTCATGTCTTAAATAAATAGATTGATCTCAGCTTGTGAACCTTTTTGTGACTTTTTGGCCCAGTTATATTGGTGTGTGGGTTTCTTTTCTGCTGTTTACATATCAAGGAAGCATTTAAAAGAAACGTGACACAGAAAACAACAACAAAAAAAAAGAAAAAAGAAAAGAAAACAGTGATGTTGCATAACTCTAGAAGCATCATTATTCACTTTTCACTCCTCCATATGTTGTCCAGCTGTGGATCATATCATTTTTCTCTCTTTAGAAACTAAACAAACCCCAAAAGTCAGTATTTGCTGCAGTGTTAGGCATACATTTCAACAGTTTTCCTTTACCTTGTTACTATGGCAACTGTGTAAACAGAGTGCAACAAAAATTCCTGAATGAACCTAACCTTTGACCCTCAACTGCACAAGACCAGCCAGTGAGATTAATTAGCTGACTGCTCGTTTTGCTCTTTGTGCTTTTGGGCGTGTTCCCCCCCACTAAACATCCTGAGTAAACAGTGACGTCAGGTTGACATCCGGGGGCCTCTTCTCTTTTGAGAATATGTAAGCAAGTAAAAGGTTTAAAGTGAATTCTTCTTGATGAATGCAGGGGGTTTTTGTAACCTGAAGGACTTTTACAAAGAACAACAAACAATGAGCTAAGAGGCAAAGCTGAATAACAAGTCGCTGTCGACCATCAACAGCAGCAAAGCCTCATCACGTTGCTCTGTCGGTCTGTTTGCTTTTGTCATAATAACATGGGAACTAACTTTCTTTTTCTGTTAGGTGGCTGTGTGCACATCTTAAACCTGTGTTTAGTCCAGGTGCGTGCAGCAGCGGTATGTAAAGACTAAAGTTCAACAAAGACAGAATCCACAACCGTACACACAATGTTCTCTGCCTCTACTCTTATAACTGACATGTCTGTTATCTTTGTTTAGCTTGTTATATTTATCCTATGTCTTTTTATCCAGCTTGTGGTGTTGCTCTAGGCATAGAAAATTTGGGTCATTAGCTGGTTGGTTGGACATTTGGTCCACCAGTTTAGTCCAGAACGAAATATCCCAACAGCTATGATGAACTGCATGCACATATTAGCATTTAGCTTAAAACACCACAGACCTGGGGTCAGCTTTATAAAGTAGGTTCAGTAAACACTCAGTCTAACCCTGATTTACCCTCAGTTTCCAGAAAGGCTGACTGGAGTTAGTTCAGTTAACTCTGAGTAAGTTCATTTTGAGTTGCCTGCATGCACCACGACTATAAAATGACAACATTAATGGAGCACCAATACTATGATTCACCATGGCAATGGACAAAAACAGTTCTGCCTACCTTTCTCCAGTGAAATAAGATATCTGCATGCGCACATATGGCGAGTATGAACATATTTTTAGAAGGGAAAAAAGTAACACCGCTGCAGCGCAAAAGAGAGAGAACTGGCGTGGGAGAAAATCTGCTCGAGTAAATGCCCAAGTTTTAATGTCGTCTATTTATTTAACATTTAATCACACTTACAGGCTAATATTACAGGTGAAAACTGAATTGTATTAAGCCTAAAATTCATTTTCATGTAGGATATCCAGCAGGTGAAAAGTGAACATGAAAGCAGTTCAAATGAAATATAAGAACAAAGTTTAAACAGGTAAGGCTCAGGCGTGACAGGCTCATGGTGGTACCTCACTTTAATTATATTTATTAACAAAATAAAAATCAATCAGAGGATATTTCAATTTCCTGCTTTATCCGTTTAGTTAATTAATTAGGTCTACATAAATTAACATTGATGGTGGTGATGCAAGGAGTTATGAGATTATGCAGATATATACCAGACTGTCAAGAAAAACGGTACAGCGGTGAGTCGTCATCTGGAAATAATAAAATGTCTCAAAATCATCTCATTAACGTGGCCTCTTCATCTATAAAATCCTCGACAAAAGGACACAGCATGTTCAACACAGAAGTGCTTTTTATATAGTATGATGAACAGACTATGAAAACCTACGGACTGGAGTCACTCCTCTTTCTCGCGTTTGACTTGCCTCCTTCACAAACAGAAAACCCAGAGTTTCCCTCATTTCAGGGTCAACAGACTTAGAGTTTTCACTAAACCTGCTTTGTGAAACGGACCCCTCCCGGCATGACGTAGACTGTGTCTTGTTTGTATATTTGGCAGAGTTGTAGGAGGCAGAGTTATAACTTTTGCTGCCTCAAATGGAGCTACGAGGCAAGAAGGAACAGAAATACAGCTCCGGACAGTTTATACAATGGTTTAGGCTAACATGATACCAAAAGAACTACTTGTGCGTCTAGCAGGAACAAAAATGTTATGAAGTTGAAGGGCCAAATAATACGTATGTTCATGTGCTTACGCATTCCTGACTTTAAAAGCTCATCTGCACACAGACCACATGGGGCTAAATGTAAACATGTTTCCATCTAGCCTGTTGGGGATGTAATAACCAAACAAAATCAAACGTGTTTTTCAGTGGGGAGCCACTGGATATCAACTGATAATTCATTCTGGGACTCAACCAGTGCTGCTGTTTTTGTAACCTCATTCCTCTCTTAAATCTCTCAGATTTTACGACTAACCATTAGAGAGAGGCCTCAGTAGTTTAGTTCCCAGAGTCACACGGTTTTTCATTCTCACTCTTTGTCTCATTTACTTAGATTTAGATTTCACAGTGGGAAGCAAGCCAAAGCTTTGTCAAGATTGTGTTGCATGGGCCTTTTGTATGCAAGCAAAGTGCGGGAAAATGAATTATACAGGTGTGTGTGTGTGTGTGTGTGTGTGTGTCTTTGTGTGTATTTGTGTTTATATGTCGGCCTTCCTGTTTTTGCTGTTACGACAGAGGGTCATTTCAACCTTTGGAGCCCTTTAAAGGCAGCCTCTCCCTTCCTGTGATGGAATTTCTTCCATCAAAGAATTTTTTGTTTATTTTTTCAAAGCAATCTCTGTAATCATTTTTTAGCTATACAGCTGCAACAGCAGCCTGCAGTGAGCGGATTATCTAGGGTTAGATAGATTATTAAGAATACAAAAGGTTCCTGTGCTAAGTATCATGTCATCAAGGCCATGAAAAAAAATACAGTGAGATTTTGGAATTGTGCACATACTTCTCACTTCTATATTGTAAATCAAATGTAAATGTAAATCATGCACGTCTCAAAACGACTTTTTTTTGGGGGGGGGCAAATTCAGTGAATCTTAAGTCAAAACTTCCAATGCAAAAACAATAAATAAAAATTCATTAGTGAAATAATTTATTTATGCCGAAATACATGTACGTCTTAATTAACTGCTGCAGCCCCAAGTATTGAATAGAAAATCTTTGTTGTCATGGGCCAGGTGCAATGATAGTGTGCAACTTGTCATCGATGCAACAATAAAAGCAACAACAAATCACAGTAAAACTAACAATTCAGGTTAATATTTCTAATTGTCTGTGACATATTCTACAGATATGGACATTGAAACTGTAGTGATGGTGTAATGTTGCAGATATAATGTCGGTATCGCTCTCTTCTGACCATTTTTATTGTTAATTTTTGCTCAGAATCACATTTAACACAAAATAAATAGGCAACAGGCTGAATCTCAGTGTGCAGCTTTAACCTGTTCAAATCAGCACACAAATGAAAAACAAAAGGATCTTGGACGCACACAAACTGCTCATGCAGGCAGTGTGTCTCAGGTGTAATGAAGCAGTTAAACATTTCTGAGGTCAGCATTTTCCACTGAGTATAAAATATTCAGGCAATGTGGTAAAAGGTGTTTTAAATTCACTATATGATGTACCATGACATAATAAGTTAAACTAGATGTAAAGTCAATAACTGTATCTACTTCCACCCTTTCATCATGCTACAGATATGTTTAGTTTCCTTGCAAACAATGTGTTGCCAGTAAACATTGTATTGTATGTATATTATTACAGGGTAAAGTCAGAGACTGATTGCAGTTTAACAACCTAGACCCCCAACTTAGCTGATAGCTAAGCTTTTCTAGCTCTTGGTTCCTTATTTTAAGCTTGTAACATGTTATAATATGACGTTATTAACAGTTTGGCATTTGGGAAAATGCATGATTGTGTGCTCTGTCACTCACACTTAGCAAAATTGTGCACCACCCGGGATCCTGTGGAGGGTGTGTGAGGGAGGCTGGAGAGAAACCGTAGGGTGGAGCTGTTCTGTGGCCTCTGAGGAGACAAGTTTATAGTCCCTACTCACCACTCTGCGCTGTGAAAACTCAATGTGGCTAAATTTACACCTCACATGTAAAAGTCAACTGCTGGATCTTCGTTTTGAGATACTTTGTAAATGCACAGTAAAGTGAGACAGTTGCAGCACTGATGTCATATAAAAGTTGTTTAATTTGTTATTCTTTCATATCTTTTAAACCTTCCTATCATTTGTCTCTGAGCAAACAGAGAGCAACACAGTTTCACTTACAGTTATGGTCATTTGCCCTTTGCTCTGGAATGTGAACTAGTTACTGATTAAAAAATGTCAAGGTTAGTGAAACCGCCTAGGATAATGGGATTCAAGCTTATGTAAATCAAAATGTTCACTTGCCTGAAATGGAGACAAGCAAGCAAACAAACAAAAAACAGCCACAATTTATGCTCATTTCTGAATACTGAGCATTTATTTCCTGGTGCTTTTTCACTTTTCACTTTTTAACTTTTTGAATTCAGCTCTGAAACTTCTTTCTGCAAGAGCTGTTTCATGCTCAATTCATCCACTCTTGTATTTTTAGCAGAGCACAGGCGGCAATCATCTTACTCCTTTGGGTGTACGACTTGCGACTTTACTGGACACCAAGTACTTTTGGTAAGTTTCCATGGAAACCAGACGAATGAGTCACTCAACAAGTTCAGCCACTTCAGCTCTCCATGTTGGGCGGCGAGCCTTGGATTTCCAGCTCTCTTTCTCCCCACGCTTTGGGACTGGAAAATGAAAGCGGGGGGAGAAAACGGTGGCTGGATGTTGGCACAATGCCCAGTTTTGTTCTTACTTAATCTGCCCTCTGCGCCTCCTCCACATCTCTGCTCTCCCACCCTCCTGATTTCCCTCATCTGTCATTACTTTTCGATTTCTTTCTTTCTCCCCTCACATTCCCTATTTTCCCACCCTCCCCTGCACCTTTTTTTTTTTTGGCATATCTCCACTGCCCTCGACCTCCACAAGTCTAAACACATGGCTTCTCGAAACAGTGGCAAGGTTTAGAAAAATTGGTTTTCTGTTCCCAGAAGAGGTCAGGTGATGTTAGCTCGTTTACTAATCTGTCATGTCTGAGAGATTGTGAGAGTCCAAAGATCGATTTTTTGTTAGTCAAACTCAATTTTCCTTTCTTTGCAACTGTTTGGATTTTGATTGTAGGTTAAGATTATGAACATTTCCCATGGACTATCTGATATCCCTATTTGTATAACTATACTGTATAAATCTATATGTGTAGACAGACAGACAGATAGACAAATAGATAGACAGATAGATAGACAGATGAATAGATAGATTTATTACTTATTTACTCTGCAATTTTGAGTCCATCTACTGCAGCTACAACTCATTTGATTGTTTTTCCACTGTTGTAGTTCATTTCTCTTGTCAATGCTTCCATTTCACTCTAGTTACCTTCTCTTTATTTTCCCATTACTTTATTTGTCCCACGTCTCCCAAACACACACAGACACATGCCACACCCTTCTCCCTCCACCAGCGGTCCCTCACTTCTCCTCCTCTTTTGCTCCCTCTGGGAGGAGGCCCAGTCAATGAGGAGCACTGGATGACGGACTGACTAAGGCCCTACACACCCAACAGATGTGTGGGTCAGAGGGAAGCTTCGAGAATGTGTGTGTGTGTTGTGTGTGCGTGACAGAGGGAGTGAGAGATGATTCACAGTTATGTTAAGCTGGTAATGGTTTTATAAAGGGAGAAGTAAAAAAAGAGATAAAACAGCAGTTGTTTGTACTGCAGTTCACTGACCTGTCATGACTGATGTATGGCTGGAGAGTGTTCTGAATGAACGGTCACAATCCAGCTAAAACTGTTTATCTAAACTCATGATAGCTGCTGATAGGCCTTTACAGGTCTGTGTAGCAGTAAGTAAAAGTAAAAGAAAACAGGCAGTTTGTGAATTTCTGCACTCAGGTTGATGGATTGTGCCAGCTGAACTAAAAATGTGGAGTTCATATTTAATATGTATCAAGACTTTTTTGCTGATTGCAACATTTGAATCGAATTGATCATTAATCTACAACTGGTCGATGCTATAGGGACAAACTCATCGGCAGCATATTAATAATCAGACGTCGTCATCCTTATAGATTAAAAGATAACAGTCCTTTTAACTGAATCATCAAAATCAGTTTGACCAGTTTATTCGTCTTTTCGTGAGGTGTTTTACAAGTAATGTCCGGGTGGTGAAGTCACAGTCTCAGCTGCAGTAAAAACTTTGACTGACAGTTTAATGCACATACTCAGAAGTCTATCCTGATTCAATGGTGTCGTGCATTCGTGCAGTGAAAGATTTATGGATGCTTTAATCATCCCTCTTGGCCATAGTGGCTGCGAAGTGGCGCCTTCCTCTCCAGGCTACCCAGAAGGCAGTAGGTGAAAATATGTTGTCATATTCAACCACCGAGTCAGACAAATGGAATGGGTGTTTGAAAGTTACAGCTTTTTGAGTCTGAAATACCCTTTTTAAATGTCTGGTGGTGGTGCATCTTGGTGGTCGCTGGTGGGTTTGGCCCAACTGTTTCTATTAACTATGGCCCAACCAATATGGGGTTTTTGGGAGCCAACATTGATATTAGGTAACAAGAAAATTTGAATATACAATATATCGGTCATCAGCTTACTTACTTGTGACAAATATATAGAGGCACAATATACCAAACTTCATTCCAAACATTAGTGCACCAAACAGTAAACACCTCAGTTATTAACTGTTAAATAACAGACCATGTTATTATAAACTCTATAATTACACCATTTTAGATCACTGGTTCAAGTATTTTTTCTGGCCTTAAAAACCACTTCTGATATACGCACCTATGGGAAAACATATATGCCAATACAAACATATGTATGAAAGGCCATTATTATTATATCAAACTGATATATCGGTCGGGCCCTACAATCATCTTGTCACATGCACCTGCTTGGTTGTAGTGGCTTTTGAAAGCAGGGGTGTCTGTTGAGCAGCAGTTAGTGACCCACAGGTCTTTCAAGTCACTTTAATGTAAATCCATCCATGGCAATATTGAATAACCATAGCAACAAGCAAAATGTCTTAAAGAGGGCAAAAACTGGGGTAACAGACAGGAACTTGTGGTGCCTGGACCAAAGCAAACTGCAACTGTTTCACAACATTTAATGATATTTAAAATAGTGACCATCACAAGATTTATCATGTGCTAGAAAAGCTGAGTAGCAGAAAAGATTTGTACATTCCGAGCTAAAGGTACCCAGTGAATTGAAAAGTGAAACCAAAAGGCATATCACTGTCAAAAATCGCGAGCAGGCAGTTTCTTCCATCCCTGCATAGCTACAGAGACAACAGCCAATCAAAAAAAGACGTTAAGCTAACCAACTACTTAGGGATACTACAGCAACTGGGTCAGCCCACTTACTGTCAAAAAGAAAAAAACACCTGTGAGAGAGCAGATGAAACGCAACAGCAGGAAAGCATTGACCATAGTTGTCTAGATTCTGCGTGTGCTCAAAACATGGTTTTCTCCTCTCAGGCAACAATATTGCTCTCACGAGCAGAGATGGTCTGTGTGCTTTTATGGCTCTGTGCATTTGGATCTCATTTGCACGCTTGTGGATCTTATTTGCGTGTGAGCAATGTTCTGTGTGTGCAGATCTCATTTGAGCATGCATTTTTGACAGTGACATACCTTCGTAGCTAAAGGGGTGCCAACCAAGCATCAGTATGTGATGAGCTGAGAGTGAAAACGTGTTGACATGTAAATATTTAGATGAAGGTGATAACTTTATTTTCTGAATGAGACCACCTGAGAAGTCATTCTAGCTTCATCTCAACTTTATAAAAGATTTTTAGACAGAGAAAAGACTGCGGTTTTTGTCCCTCAAGTGTAGTCCTCATAGGGAAAAGCTACGTTGGGATGATTATGAAGAGGTGGATCGTAGACTAACCCTGGGATTCCATTGGATGTGTGTGCGTTCTGGGACGGCTCTGCTGAGCTCTGTGCTCTGTCATCTGTCAACACCTAACGGCTGCGTTCAGGCTGCATTTCAGAGCGCAGCACAGCCGGACAGCTGGAGTTGCGAGACTACGAGATTTTGCGGTAAATACAGAATCAAGTGCAACCGCCGCCTCTGAAACCTCTGATCTGTTGTCTTCAGGTCTGGTTCTGCACGTAATGACAGTTTATTTATGAATTAAAACAAAACGTGATCTGGTGTCAAGGTGGAGTTTTTTATTCTGAAATTAGCCAGATGTTTTTTGTTGCACCTGTGTCTGACTTCCTGTGCTGCTTGATTTGGTCTGTGCTAAATTGCTGCCTTGTCTGGCAAAAATAGAAGCCTTGCGTATCTGCTGTGGAGGGCTCCGTATCACGGGAGCTGCACTGAGGCTGAAACACTATGCGGTCACAGCCAGTGGAAGTGCAAACACTGACTAAAATTGAAATGTTTTAGTTTTGCATGCATCTGATGGAATTTAGGGGTAAAGAACTTTTGTTTTTGGTTTAACATCATCTTTAGTTATAAATAAGAGGCAGATTATAGGACAAAAGGCCATCGTACATTTTAGACTCTCTAGTATCACTCACACACACATTGGATAGTATTAGAGAGAAAGGTCTTGTCCAGCCACTTGTTCGTGGGGTTAGGGAATTACAAGCACGCAAAAAACATGCATTTGTCTCGCCCCCCCCCCTCCTAAGTCTATGCATGGATCTATATGCCATGTCTGTCTTCCCCGCCAACCCTTATTTTCCAGTCTTTGGTTTGTCTGTCCCCGAACACAAAGCGTTTGGCAACAGAGAGGACAGCTTTACAACCTCACCAGTTACAACAGATAGTGAGAGGGCCTCACAAACTTAACCACACCCACAGTAAAAGCTGTGGGACATACAACACTGCACTGAAACCTGGCACACACTGGGAAAGTCTGACTTTCCTTTCAGATGCTGTTGGGAAACCGGTCTTGATCAGAATCTGGCAGAATGAGTTATGGGGCTGTCTGTGGAATGCTGCAATTGAACGTTTCTGAAAAATGAGACACTGTGGTGATGAATGGTGCATTGACTTGGAAAGGTTAAGTTCATGCCATATAATCATCCCCAAATGTCCAAAAATGTCCCAGACAATTACCAAAATCTGTTGCTACCCGCGTTTCTACAAACAGCATGAGAAGGCCTGTTACCAAAAAGTTATGCAGAGATTCAACTGAGGTCATAATAGGTCCGTCTGTATCAAAGTGAATGTAAATAAACAGAAAGCAGAAACACTGCCTGGACTGCTTGGACATGCCATGGGAATAGAGGCCCTCTGCCTATTACGGGCCAAGGCTAAAGAACTGTAGGTCAGAATGTGAATTTCTCAGAAGACGAAAGAATTTGCAGCACTCACAGCAGACATGGGTGTGTGGGAGGATGATGGACGGAGGCCAGAGGGCCATCAGTGTCTATGAACATGACAGTGGAGCTCAATTATTAACTGTATTATTGCAAGCTGAGGTTGTATAATGAATTATACTGTATGTTAAAGTCAATACAAAGTCATTTTGTCCTTCAAAGCAAAGCTCATCTGCATCAGCCAGGAGAGGATTGGGATGATCTATCTCTGATGAAAGTGGATGTTTTCTCCTCCTTCTTGGTATTTTTTTTTGAGATATCCTAACTCAGTAAATGTATCACTCTCTATACTGAGTATTTATCACGAGAGATGATGAAATCTGAAATCTGGCAGTCAAAATGACGACAGTCGACCTTTCTAGTAGGTACGGATTTCTGGCCCCTCTAGGGTTGATTCAGGTGCTGAGGATGATCAGAGATAAAAGTTGAAATACTTGCTCATGGAAGTTACTGTTTGCACCTCCTACGTGAGCATTAATGTGCAGCCACAATGCCAGTCTGATAAGTTTGAGATATGATTCACAACATAGTCAAATTAAATGACTGCTGCATTATTTCAAGTGGATTGGTGATGTCAGTTGTATGTAGGTATAAACTTGTAGATAAACACAAAGACAAAAAATGGTCACAAGCATGTTGCACTTTTTGTTCATTTTATTTTTGTTACAAAGGTTTTTTATTTTTGTTACAAAGGTTTTTTTCCCCGAGTTTTTATTTTGAAACCTTGATGTCCTTGTCCTCTGACACCACTTTGCCATCCACCAGAGTCTGAGTGACTGTTACCACTTTGGTCTGGACTGTCTTCTTATCAATAGCATCTCCTAATCTGTAAAAAACAGGAACAAAGAGAAATTTCAATACTAGGCTGACCCAAGTCATGGTAAAACTTTATTAGTCTTGGGTAAATACTGGAATCTGTACTGGTGCTATTTTGGCATCATATGTGTTTGTTTTAAAATTTATCTGGGATTCATGTTGCTAAAATTCAACAGTTGAAGTGAAACGGACAAATTTACTTTTACTTTCCATATCAGTGTTGCTTCATGTTTGCACGAGAGCTAATTTGAATCAAATTTGCAAATGCCTCCCTGAGATGAACAAAGCTTTAATAATGGTCAACCCACAACACAGTGAAGTGGCTTTCAAAATAGATATCAACTTTATTTTTCCAAGAAGTTTTCACCATTTCACCCGAACTTTGTGCCTCTCTCTCCTCATACTCACCTGAAGTCTGTTTCACCCTCCAGCAGTCTGCGGTACTCTGCGATCTCAGCCTCCAGTTTCACCTTGATATTGAGCAGCGCTTCATACTCTCTTGCGTTGTGCTGGATTTCGTTGCGGATCTGAGTGAGCTCCTCTTGCAACCTCAGGATGATCTTGTTGTACCTCTCAATCTCAGCGTTGTAACGTGCCTCGATGTCATGCAGGTTGGCCTCCAGGGAGTTTTTCTGTGAGAGGTGAAGAAAAAGATTGATTGCACAATTACGTGAACAGCATGATTTGCTCAGCATTCTTGTTAAGAGGCACTGTAGATATGTTTGATACCAGTCATGTCTGTATGAAAAATATGAAGCTACAGCTAGCAACTGTTTTGCTAGCTTAGCAAAATGACTTTAAACAGGGAGAAACAGCAAACAAAACATCCAACAGTGCCTCTTCAGCTACAAGATAACACCCTGTATAATGAAAGCCTGTCATTCTCACATTTTTTCACACATTAAACAAACAGGATGTAAGATTTTATTATTGAGCTAACCTAACCATCTCCTGTAGTCCAGTAGCCGTCATTTCAAATGTATAAGACAGAAATGGGAGTGATGTTGCAGCCAGTTTATGCTCCATTTCTCGACACATTTTATAGCATTTGTAACTCGACAGGAATGAAAGAGTAGTGCAACGTTTTCAATTTATGCTTTGGCGAAAGGTTTTACCAGTCTCCAATGGTTACCGCATTTGACATGTACGATAGATATCAACAAGGAAGTTCAGTGAAAACTATCTCCATGGCGACATTAAAGCTGCAGTAGGTAACTTTAGGGTAAAGATCAAAAACTTTTTTCTGTTCTATTTGGAAAAAAATGTCATAATACCCATAGATAGCTAACAGTAAGTGATGTGGGCTGAGAGTATCATGAGATCTCTGTGTGTTCCAATGCCTTTGTATTCAAGATTGGTAAAAATCCTATCACTCCCATTGTATTTTCCCAATCAGTGACGCTCTCTGTACTCTCTGTTCTGACTGGCAGGTCTATACCGTACTTCTTAGCGATGGGTGCCGTTGGTACAAACTAATTAGCTGTTCATGCCACACTCTGATTTCCCTCTGTTGACAACAGAGTGTCTGCAAGTGACACCGTCAGTGGGCTCAAGCTTGAGCTGAGATGGACCAGTTTACGCCGCTGCAACTTTACCTGCAGCCATTTCATCCCAGTTCAAACTGGACTTAAAAGAGAGAGAGAGAACAAAGGAAATAAAATGTGAGCCAGAGCAAAAACAGAGAAGGGATGCTGCAGTGAAGTTGCTTCCCAGTGAGTCTCATGCTACAGCTACGTTAGCTTGTTACTTTTTCAGCAAAAGTTACCAACTGCAGCTTAAACACTACCCAATCTCATTGTGAGACTGAAATATGTCGATGGACGCAACGTGACAAAATTCTCTACGTACACGACATGAAATAAAGAGTAAAAGCTTGAATTATGTTGTTTTTGTCGAGTGACACTTATCAAATGTTTCAAGTGACAAAGCCAAAGTTGGCCTTCAGCCTTCTCATGCAAGAAAGCAAGAAGTAAGCAGATTTACCAAAGTTTCAAACTATTCCTTTAAGGAAGCTCCACTTATAAAATGCCTATACACGATACTGTAACCACTGGTTGCTCACTGAAGTTCAACCTGCATTATTCATGTAAATAAATAGGCACAAATGTTTTTACCAGGCCAATTTCAGATTGCAGTTCAATCTCCAGTGCCTGATACCTCCTCCTGATATCAGTCAGCACAGTCACGGATTCCTTCAGAGCTGATGAGCTCTCAGTCACCTGAGTCTGCACCTCTGTGATCTGGAGACAAGATCAAATATAATCACTACAGTGAAAAAATGCTTACCAAACAGAGTTCCTGAAACAAACAAACAAAAAGGACAAATTACCTGGGCCTCATGCCAGTTTTTCAGCTCCTGCTGGTTCTTCTGTGCTATCTTCTCATACTTAGCCCTCATTTCCTCCATGACTCTGGCCATATCCTGTCCTTTTGGCGCGTCAACATCCACATGGACACTACCCTGGGCAATCTGGGCACGCAATTCAGCAACATCCTGTTGAAGGGGGAAACAGTCAGGGAGTGATTTCCTGAACTAACGTAGTAGGGTTATCCTGTGCAGAGAAGTTAAGGAATAAACAAATTAATAATGAAGAGAATTTGCAGTCCTTAGTTTTTCTGTTTGAATCGCTACTCCATCGTTTAGGTTGATTAGGCCAAAGGCCGTTGTCTGCATGCAAATAATTATTGATTGATGTCTCTCACTGTCTCATGGTTTTTCCTCAAGGTGATCAACTCTTCCTTCAGAGACTCGATGTCGCTCTCCAGGTGCATGCGAATAACGTTGGTGTCATCCAGAAGTTTCCTCAGTCTGGCCACATCTGCCTCCACCGCCTGACGCATGGACAGCTCATACTCCATCCTACCAAAACATACTGTGTTTATCAGATATATTAAAGCTGGAAGGAGAAGTGGTTACATTTTGCTTACAAGGTTGAACGCTCACTTGACTTTGAAGTCGTCTGAAGCCAGGCGTGCGTTGTCAACAGAGATAGCAAGCTGTGCGTTCTCCTTGATCATGTTAGCTATCTGAAAGAAAGAAACAGATTTTGTAAACGTCAATATGTGAAATAAGCATTAAATGTATATACTCAATGGCAATTCGTGTTTTCTATCCTCCCATGGTCAATTTGATTGACAGCAAACTGCAATTTACACTTTGATGAATTGTACAGGTGAGAGAGCATGCCTAAGATAACACAGTGTAAGTCATAAAAGAACAAAGCGGGCTATCTATTTGATACAATCTCTTGTAGTTTGACATGGTGATTAAGATAAAACTTTTGAGGTGATAAATGTTGTGAAATCAGTCTGGGTGATTTGTAAACGTGGGAGTGCAAGAGGCATGACAATAAAAAGTTAATGTGCCTGAGAGTTGAACGACTTTTACTCTGACATTTTATGACATTTACAAGGTAGGAAAGGTGAACAGAGGACTGAGATCTTTGTTCATGAGGGTTTTTCAAAAAACTACAATGCAACTGATACTTCTGAGTCGTTAGTCATAGCAACAAGCGAGCGACTTAATTAGAAGATATTTTGTCCACCTGTA
>JAQFJB010000002.1:1947138-1962250 GCA_029874875.1 Naso minor | reverse complement strand
ATGTAATTTAAAAAAAAAAAAAAAAAAAGCATTAATTGTGACCTTTTAAGCGATCGTATTAACACATTAACGCTGACAGCCCTAATCAAAATGTATTTTGTTTGCTCAAAATGTGACATGCGAAAAGAAAAACTATCTGTTAGATTCTTGTTTCTGAGATCCAACCGTTGGAAAGTCAAGATTGGCTGTTCACTGTAGTTCTTAGAAGTCAATGACTCATAGTGTGTTTTCAAAGGTTAGATGAGTTTGGAGCAAATAAAAAGTGTAACAGAGTGATTTCGGTGTCAAGGATGGGAGTGAGAGGGAGGAGAGGTTAATTTGCTTAACTTTTGAGATTTTTGTGGAACTTTATCTTTTCCTTGGAAGCATGTGGCCTCAGGCAAAGCAACATTGAGTAAAGAGGCTCAGAAGAGAGAGTCGGTATTCAGGGAGTTTCAGAGGAGGGAAAGGCCAGATTCTGAACTACAGGACCTCTTCCGGAGAGAAAATTACTTTCCTGCATAAAACTCAGGAAGATCAAAAAAGTGTAATCTCATTTTCCTAATTATACATATACAATACTAAATATATACCGACTACATCAAGTTCTTTTTTGCTCCTTCAGTTTCTTTCTTTCTCTCACAAACTGCAGACATTCTTAGCCACACTGACTCCTCCTCCTCTTCCCCACTGCAACCCCAAATTCCCGCTCAGTAATTGCTACCAGAATCCCTCCCTCTGACGCAGAGTGCTGCTACGGGAGGAAAGTTCCAAACTGGGCCCTATTCCCCTCCTTTACATTTTACCATGGTGACGAGAAATAAATCTGTAAAGTTCGTTTGGGAAGCTGCCATGCTCAGACCGTTACTTTACGACCCCGCTGGGCATACACGATGGGCCTGTATAGATGCTTCTTGGCAAATCCCTGGTGGAGTTGACACACCACATTTCACAAGCGTGTGCAAGAACACACTGCAGTAGCCAGGGTGCAATTCTTCAGAGCTGTTCTCTGCTCCCCTCTGTCTGAGCTACTTGGCTGGATGTTTTTCGACACAATGGGTTCATTTGAGTGGACAGGCACAGTGTGAAAAAAGTCCTCCAAAGCGATCTCAGTCTTAGTCAAGGATAAAAAAGAATGAAAAGAAGGGAGGAGAAAGAATGAACACTTTTGGCCTCAAAGAATGTCAGAAAATGGCCAAGTCTGACTCTAGAAGAATCAGCCATTGATTGAGATGTGAGTGTTCCTTTTCACAATTCAGGCTTTTAATGTGAAGCCAATTACATGGAGTTATCCATGCTGGACAACCTTGGGTCGTTCCAAAAGAGGAATAGACTGCCCCCTTGATTAATTAAAATACAGCCTGACTTGGTCTGCTCTAACCAGTAGCCTCTGGGGTGAATATTGTTGTTAAACTATCAGCAATGAATTGGTGCTGATTTTTCTTGTCTCCCCTACTTGTGCTACTGTTGTAATGCATTTTAGCATTTATCCATGTCCAGTTTTACAGAGCAGTTCTGATTATGCAGTGAGCTTGGCATCCTGCCGTTCTGAAATTTTAGCAACAACAGTGCAAACGCTGCTACCACTTCAAGTGCCACAAGTTTCCAGCATATTACAACGTTACAACGAATTTTGTTTGGTGTCTGCTGATATGATGCAAAAATCGTCATACAGTGCAGTAAGCATCAAGCTTTTTTTGGTTTTTTTTATCATTTCGAAAAGTCTGTTGAATGTAGATATTCCTCTGCCGCCGGACGCCGGAAGTTGGATTGTTTTCGGAACATCAGCAGACACCGCCGACCACTTGTTGAGTTTCTTGTCTTTCAAAACTATTGTTTTTTGTATTTTATGAATAATTGTCTCAGTGCCCATGCCAGTCCACTGCGAAAGCTAGCGGTTATGTCAGCAATTAGTTTGAGTTGCCAAAAATGCACCGTTCTTCATAATATTTTTTAAAATGGGGGCATGTTCTCCCCTTGTTAACATCCAGTCTATGCAAGCTAAAGAGGCGAATGAAACATTTGTGTGAAGTTCCACGACAAACCGTGATCAGTGAAGTTGCAGCCTCGACCAATCGCAAAGCTGTGTGTCGAACCCTCAGACAGAGTACAAACCAGCAAACTAATCTCTGTGTGTCACATCCTGCATTGGCCACATTTAGCGTTGGAAAGTGATGGTCATTTGCCTGCATTCTTGCATGAGTGAACTTGCCATCACTCTTATTTTCTCCTTGTTTCTGTTGGTTCTCAGAAACCGTAGTCACATCTGTCTCATCTGTTAACGGCTTTTTGCAGGCTATGTCTATTTCAGGTACAGTGGCTGACTCATTCCTCCCATATAATTACGTCCATGCTGTCCAGACGCCGCCTTGTAGATTGTGCAGTAAATGACACGTGCAGTAAGGGAGGCCACTTCAGGGAAATCCTTTAAAAAGGGGGATATCCCCATACCAAGGAAACCCTCCATTTCCCCTTCCCCACCTTGTCCCCACCGCCCTCAAACAAATAACAACCATATGAAACCATTACGTCTTCCTACAGATTTCCACTCCTATTTTGTCTGTCTTTCCATTCTTTTTTCCATGCCATGCCACGTGGCTGTGTATGGTTAATTCATTCCAAATGGCGGGAAAAGTGCCTCTCTTCTTACTGTGGCCTTTGTCACTTCTTTAATTTGCAGGCAAAACACAGTATGTTGCTCATGCACACGCTCATCACACCTACACACAGAAGAGAGACAGTGAGAGGAAAAGAAGGAGCGATGGAAAGAAATAAAGCTGGAGTGAAAAGCCAATTGGAGGAGTTGATAAATATTACATATGTCCACTAGCTGCAACATCTTGGTATGAAAATGCAAAAAATACTATATTGAGCCACTTCATTGCCCCTCACATGGTGCTGTTGTCTGGTCCTGGAGGAATTTGTCTGTCTGGCAACCATATGTTGGCACGTCAGACAGTCAGCCAGCAGGCAACACACTGACCTTTTGAGTCCGCCCTCCCTGCACGCAAAAGAGCTATGGAAACGTTTCGTGGCTCAGGACAATGTGACAGTGTCTCTGAACACTGAATTTCTAAACTAAATCACAAAATAGATGCTCTCATCGTAAGTTTCTTTGAAGTTGAGGTGAAACTGGAGTTGTTTTGTGTGAGAAAAGCTGCAGCTTTTTTCCACAATTCAAAAGTGGATGAAACAGTTTTTTTTCACATAGTGGAAACTACTCTCAAGGTTTAAGCATCTAGATGGGTGTTTCCCACGACATTTAATGGCATTGCTGAAAGATGTGCTGTTAACAACTGCCACCAGCTAAAGGACATCACGACCCTGTAGGCTACAGAGCTTTGTACAACGTTCCCCTTTTGCAACAGGCCAGCGCTTTATAAGAAACATTTAGATGTTATGTTTGTTTTTCAATCATGAAGCAAAATAAAAAAAACTATTTTCCACTTGGAAAGGGAAAGCAAGTTGGCTTGGTTCTGGAGCACATTAGGTTTTGGAGGTGGCGAACCTCCAACAAGAAAAGATAAATGCAGCTCCTGGTAACTGCAAAGTAGTTTTACTCACTTTTTCATATACACGTTGTTCTATTTCTCATTTGCAATACTTGATAGCTTGCTACTGTACTACTGTACTAAATTATTGAGAGCTTAAAGGAGTAAGATAGGATCCAGTGTGCAATCAGAGTAACGGCCAATTCCTATCGCAGGGGTCTGCTCTGGTATGCGTGACATAAAAATCATCATCCACCCATGTCCGCGAGGGTGCCAGACTGGCACAGACCTTTGTCGTAGTATGAATGAAACTGTTTTCCAGTCTGCACAAGCAGACAAGCCCACGGACGTGCAATACAGGAAGTATTTTCGGGCTTTAAGAACTAACTGCTTATACACTTTGCTGTAGTTCACTTTGGTAGTAAATTTTTTCTTCAACCCTCCGATGATAATATACCGTGAGTTCATTTTTTGATTCTTTTTTTAAAGATCCATTTTGAGTAAATTTACCCCCCCAAGAAAGTATTCTTGAAAAGTTGGGTCATTAAGTGAAGTCCCCTGTGTGGACAGTTGTGTCCTTAGACCCAAAAGGAAATACTGAAATGATATGAATGATAAATACTGATCGAAGAAGTATTGGCTCACAAAGTCTTGACTGTCTCTCATTTATCCTGTATTGGTGTGCATGCATGCATATATAATTAAGATGCAGTATGATGTGTTTCTGTTTGGCTGGGTGCTTGTGAGTGTCCTTATGTGTGTTTGTCTTGCGTACATGCATACATGCATCAATTTGTGCTCAGGTTTTTGTGCGCATATGTGCTTGTGTGTCCACTTACTGATTGCATGTGTATCTTCTGGGTGTGGAGTTGATGTCAGTTTGTCTTTTCTCTTGGTCACTGAGCTGGGAGTGGCAGATGACAGCCTGAGACTGTGTGCGAGAATGCAGAAGTAGCCAAACCCAGGCCTCCAACTGCCTCACTTCCCTCATGCTTGAAACGGTTTTATTCAGGATTTCTTTTTTAAGTTTTTATTTTTTTCCTTTTCATGTGCCAACTGTGTCTTCTTCTGTGTCTTCTTCTGTGTGTCCTCTTTCATCTGCTAGTTGTAATTGTGGTCCCTTATCCATCCCTGGTCTCATTTGCTTCCGACCAACTATCTCCTTTCTGCTAAGTTTTCTCCTTCCATCTAACCACAGCGTACAAAAACCTGTTGTATTCTGTCTCTGCTCCCTTTTTCTTCCCATGGCCATCAGTTTCATCCCTGCTGTTACACCCTCTCTTCCTCCCCCTCAACCCATCCAGATCTTGTGTGCAGCACTGTGAGTCCTCTAATCATTTTCTGGCTCTTTGTGTATCTTTTTTTTCTCTTTTCTCCCCTCCCATCTCCTCCTGACCTTCCAGCTGCAGAGCTTTGCTCGGATCCTGCTCTGCACGGCCGTCTCCCCCTCAGGAATGTGCTGTTGGTACATAAACATAACAAGTGGACTGATAAGAAGTCTGCACAAGGACAGTTTTTTGGCCAGTAAGACAATTAGGGAAGCTGTGGAGGAAGGAAGATTGGACTATTTGGATTTTAGTTTTGAGTTACAGTAGGAAGGGATTCCTGACTGTTTGGTCAATGACGCACTCAATGTGACAGATGTAAACATGGGGGGTGTTAACCCTCTCATCATATGGTTGCTTTTAATAATAATTTCTCAGTAAAACTCAGTGAAGTCTGTCTGTCTGTTTGGGTCCCGGTGGCAAAATATTTAAGGTCATAAAAGCAAATTGGAACCATTTTGTCCCAGTGGCAGTGAATAATTATGCGACAGTGATGTACAAATTAAAAGCAAGTTTCACTGAAATTATGTCAACATTATGGCAGACTTTTTTTTTTTTTGTCGGCACTCTACAGAGACAGCACACAACTGCCACCTTTCAATCATTGACCCATGGTTTACTCAGTAATGAAAAAGAGAGGCCTTGAGTCAGAGCGAGCAGCAGTTGATGTAACTGTTTAGTCATGGATGCCTGTGTCAATCTCCCATGAAACAATGGGTGGAGACGCAACAGTCTCCATGGAAACAGGACGTAGCGACTGACTCATTGACCAAAATATATAAACCTTAAACTTCCCTTCAAAATAGGAAATGCCACTAATTACTGCAAACGTCCAGCCTCTTCTCTAGTCGACAGACTTAACATCCTGAGGATCTCGTCTCTCCAATGCACAAATCTCCCAAGCAAGGCATTACATAATGGTGTCAGATTACATGCAAACACATGCAGCCAGCCCACACAATGGCTGCATTTACTTTGCTACTGTGCTGAACAGCCAGGCATGTCCATATGAGGAAGTTCTAGAGCAACAGCAATTTTCTGCAACATTGGACTGAATCATTTTTAACTAAATGTCTATTGAGAACGCAACGATGCTGGTTTGTTGGAAACATCTGATGAACATAACTTAAGTGTTCACACCTTTTTTGTGGTTCCACACTTCAGAGAGCTAGCTACAGCAGAAGAGGGCAGTATAGTGCAGGTGTTAAGGGCACAGGTAGAGGCAGCAGGTTAAGAGTGATTGACTGATTATCGGCCCTACTTTGATCTCTCCAGATCTTTGCACTCCTCCCCTCAGTGGAAGTTTTACCAATACTGTCCTTCATTGCATAATGTCTAGCTCCAATCTTAGTGCTTATGCGGGCTTCTTTGTTGTGGTTCATGTCTCGGTCGACCGAATTTGTGTGTGTGTGGGCGCGTGTGTTAGAGACAGACTGCATTTGTGTGAGTGAGGCAGAGAGAGAGACATCCAGTGGAGAACAGAAAGTCCCCGTGTGGGAATCGAAAGCGTGGGTATGGGTGTGTGTGTGTGTAGGTGGGTGGGTGTGTGTTCTTGGAATCATATTCTTATCAGCGGCAGGGGAGCCAGCAACATTAAAGGTGTTGTGACTGGTTTCCAAAACAATGCCTTACAGAGAAAATAAACTGGTCATTCCCACATGCTGAAAAAAAAGTGCAAAAGTGTTATCTCAGCATAGCAGCACTGTCAGGGTAGGAAATAACAGGTCTGCACACTGCACCCCTCCCTGCTCCACTATAGCCGACTCACTTAGGCAGTCTATGATTCAAATGGCCCAATTCCAACTTTTTCCTCTTTTGTGGGACAGATTAGATATGTGTTATGAAGGTGTAAGCAGGAAAAAAGCACATGGAATCAGACATTCTCATTCAAATGTGGAAATATGTGGAATCGCATATCTGTCAAAGAGCCTGTCATCAAAGCAAACGGGCTGACCTGTCATTGCAGTTCACTGAAAACAGAACAATTCTGCATTTTAGTTTCACTAAACCAAGTGCTAAGGACTTTCTGTGCTCTCTTCTGCAAACATCAACGAAATAGTTAAAGTACAATAAAGCACGAGGGCTTGAAGGGCTTTTAAGCCTTGGGAGGGAAACCCAGCGCAAGCAATGCAGTGTTTGTACAAAATAAATATGTTTACAAGGAAATTTCAATCACGATGGAAGAGTCCGGTTGTTGCCACTTGTTGCTGGCTATTTGTTTACTTTCCTTTGTCCGTCAGCTCTTGGTTGGGAGCCAAACTCTCATGCAGGCTAAGCATGCAGGTTGTTTCAAAGGTTGATCAAATGTAAATGCAGATATCAGTTATGGGTCACTTTTAAAAGTGGATGTAAGCAGGTGGTTTTAAAAAAAACAAAAAACCAGAACAATCACATATATGCAACAAATTAGAACTGGGCATCAAGACCTGTGCTGTAAATGAAGCCTTTGTCTAACATTTGTTCTCTTTTTTGTCTTTAAAATCCAGAAGGACCTTTTTTTCCCATCTGATCTCCATCTATTCTCCCCAAGGCTTCAGCTGTTAAACCTGCTTTACGTTTTTCTTCCAAACTGTACGTGCAATATATGTAACTCAGAACTCTGAACACCAAGAATGTAAAACAGACCTTGGCTAGAGTAGCACATGGCTTTGGTGTCCTATTTTTTACGGTGTGGTGATGATTTGCACACGCAGTATTGGAGCACAGTGCAATGGGGAAAGGACAACGTTAGACAGAGGATTCAAAAGAGGTGGAGTTAATACTTGTGGATGACTTCAGTTCCTCTAATGGTCCTTAAAATCAGCAAAAAGTAAAGTGAAGACTGACTTCTCTGAGAGGAAAAAATAGAGAAACAAGATATGAATTAACAATGAATGAATGGATCTTAGAACATACGTAAAACAAACAACTTTCCAAATATCAGTTTAAAGACAAAAATGTCGCTTGTGTCAGATGGGAAACTTTAAGGACAATCACAGCATTCTCTGTTTTTACATTTTGTACATATTTTTTTCACCATCTCACACTGCTTTCAATACCTGTAAATCAAACAAAGTGATTTTTTTCCACAAAATTCAATATATTGCTTAAAATGTAGTTATCAGTGTGTTCATTACATATTCCAACTGACTCACCATAATAACATGCCTATGTGACGAAGGGGAGATATTTGACCCCCCCCCGCCACTTGAATCAAACAAACAAACCATGATATTTATACATGAAATAGCAGAAGGGTCGTGTTCTGTTTGTTATTTCTGTGCCTCATTTTTGTGTAATAATCATTTCAAAACAAAAGTAGATCCAGTTTTTCAGACAGTCTTCTTCAGAAGTCGTTCGAGGTCTATGCGCACTAGCTGTTCTCCTGTCTTTGCCAATGTAAATAAATTCAGCAGTTCCTGAGCGAATTTATGTGTTTTGCACATATTTGAGCATCAAAACACTAGCAATCATGTCTGAAGCTGATACTGAGAGTGATTTGAACTGGAAAATCCCTATAACATTAAACTGTTTTTATTTTAACTGGATTATACAGATGAGGAACTGTGTGCAAACAGGAGGCTGCGAGAGCCAAACAAGCAGCGGTACAGCCAGCAGTAACGGAGTATCTACAAATACCAAGAACTGAAGATAACTGGTGGTGTACCTGCAGTCGTTGCATACCCATGGCATGATGATGAGCATTTAACACTGTAGGGAGATGGGACTAAGTGAAGGTAGCTGTGGCATAGCCGGAGACAACGATCAAAGATGACCGAAGAAGATCTGTTTGGCTGCGCACCCCGACTTCCAGCCGCACGCAGAGCCAGCTGTGCTGACGACATTCTTTCGGATGCCCACAATTAAACTGGAAGAGGAACGATAAGCCCAATGGTCCCAGAGGCGATTTGAGTCATGAATAAGTAACTTAAGCCCAGCATACACTGTACAATCTCGGCCTATTTTTGACCTGATTTCGAGACGCACGACTCATTTTGAACTTCCGACTTCCAGCGTCATCGTGCATCATTTATCGTGCAGTGCACAGGGGGGAGCGAGGGCTGATATGCTGCTGCTGACACGTCTGATGATTGGATGGATTTTGGACATGTCAGAAATTTTGGTCGGCTGTCACTAGGCTCTCGCAGAGTTGAAGCAGAGCCACAAGGTGATTGGCCGATTTGTGAGCACTTAGGTTGTGGCTGACGATCGGACTGTACAGTGTGAAGACCTAAATCGTGACCTTTGGTGTCACGTCGCAGACAGTTGACTCTACAGTATGAGCTGGAGTTAAGACAACATTTCAAAAACTCGTACAGTGTATGCCAGGATTTTAGTAACTCTGCGTCATGTGACGCTTCTGTGAGACGAAAATAGGACAAAACTAATACAAACACTTTCCACAATAATTAACAGAGACCCTACCAAGGGAAAAAAATTAAAAAATAAAAATCAGCTGGTATTGAATAGGTTCTTCAAATTGTACGATTGTTTCTATCACAAAATCTGTAGGCGCAGTTCAAGTTAATGGGAAGGAAAATTTCAAACACCTCCCCTTTGTCACAAGGGCATGGAATCTTGATAAGTCAACAGGAATATATATTGACCACACTGATGACTACATTTTAGGCAATGAACTGAATCTTATGACATTATCACTTTAAGTTAAAGCACAGTCCAGCATCAGTTTAGCAAACTTGATGGCATTAGTCCCAAACTGACTCTTTTTGACAGACCTAAGGAACTAACCGCTGACCAGAGCTCTGTGCGCACAAAGATATTAGTAAATAGTTCTTGGCTTGCTAAATGGACATGTAAACATGTCTGCTCAGCTGCAAAAGTGACCCAGTAAGCAAAGTTAGCACACATTTTTATGAGCTCCTAGCTTACCTGAGTTAATATTGGCTGGGTCCAGAATCACCGCCTTTTTTTAGTGTGTAGAGCACTTTTTACTGTAGTTTAGCTTACTTTGAATTCTGAGTATGAAATGTATTCATATAGCAAACTCGAAAACGGTTGGAGAAAATTAGTTTCTCTGGCATTTTTTTTTTTTTATGTCTATTTCAGTCACGATACACTACATTCTGATGGCCATGACACAAAATGATTCCTAAGAGTCCTAACTCTAAAGTTAACGTTCACTGTAGAGAGAACTGTGAAGTGTCTGAAGGCATCATCTGAAAAACGAGCTAGCTGTAGGATGAGACTCCAAAGGAAGCAACTCCGCTGCACCCTCCACTTCCTGTTTTTGCACGAGTTTGAGTTTTATGTCGTCTGTTGTTGCTTTTTCTTCTAAGTCCAGTTTGCACCAAAGACTCCTGAGACGAAACGGTTGCAGGTGAAGTTGCTGCGAAGTAAACTCAGCTAGTTGACCGCAAGCCAGCTTGTGGAGTCGCCAGAGGTGCTTTGTTTGTATTTTTAAAACCAATATCAACTGTTGTATCTTGAGTGGCACCCAGGATGCAGCAACAGGGACTCTGACAACGGTAACAAGGAGAAAGCTGACTGAAACACTCAGCCAATGGCAGGCTTGTCCGTGCATCTGGTGAATCAGACAAGCAGAACACTGTTGAAAGAGAAAACACAGCTGAAAAATGCAGATAGTCAGAGTTTTGATTGCCAAACACTGTTTTACCGCTTGTTTAAGCAGGGTGTATTCTTCCAAAAAACCCACTCATCTTGTTAGATAAGGCTGAAATGCAAATTGTGAAAGACACTTGTATGTGTTCGTGTCTGGGTGTGAGGTGTTAACACACTGACCAGGCGTAAACCTGCATCAATAATTGACACTGTCACTAAAAGGAGCACAAAAGGTGATGAAGTATCAGCAGCAGTCATGTGATAGTTGACACAGAGTCTCATACTCACAAAAGTGTACATGTGTACAGGCATGCAAACACTCAAGAAAACACCAAAGACGTATACATGTTGACATCCACCCATTCATATTTCATTAACTATAACTGCAGAGCCCTTCCTATTGTGTCGGATGGACAATTAATCATTTAAATTAATTAGATTTTAATTAATGCAAATAGTGTTTTATTGTTTTTTGGGGTGCACAGCTCCTTCTTTGGTAAGCAACATTTTCAGGATATTAGGCAGAAAGACAATAGTTACATAATTTTGCTGCAAAAAGAAATGCAGCTTCTCAAGCTGTCAGAGAGACCAAAACAAAATTTCACTCTGCTTGTATTACGTCACAGAACAAATTAGCCTAGTGTCAACAAATTTTAGCCCTGTTGAGACAGCAAACAGCTATGTGTCATGTGTTTCATATGGCAACAAGTCTTCTAGTCATCTTACTGAATTTCAATCAGAAAATTATCCCAGATGTTAAAGGATGAATTTGTTTTTTCACACATTAAGCCTTATAATAAGGATATATATGATTAAATACAATGTTCTATAGCATTATTAAGACAACCGGCACAGTCCTGAGAGCTGGAGCTTGTTGCCGATGATACTGCTAGCTGAAAATAATGGAGGAGCAGACAAACAAACAGCCGTCTCCAGGTTATATATCCGTGTTTAGCTTTGTGTTTTAGTGTCAGAACATGAGAGGAGACCACTAAACATTTGTCTTTTAAAATGAGCGTTTATTGTATTTTTTGATGGATTGTCTGAGTGCACATGCTCCTCCGTTTTTCTCAGCCAGCGATGGAATGGACTGTATTTATATGGCGCCTTTCTAGTCTTTTTGACTACTCAAAGCACTTTACAATACAAGTCAGTTTTCACCCATTCATACACACATTCACACACTAGGAGCAGGTGACTTCTCTACAAAGAGCCGACCTGCTCATCAGGAAGTCATTCACACACAGCGCAGCCATTGGGAGCAATTTGCCCAAGGACACTTCGACAGATAGATTGGTAGACGACCTGCTCTATCTACTGAGCCACAGCTGATGAGCTCCAGCTCTCAGGACTGCACCGGTTATCATGATTTTGCTGTAGAACATCGTACATGATCGTAAATATCCTCATTATAAAAATGTGCAAAAAAACCCAAACTTATCCTTTAACTACCGGCAGACACCAGGTAACTCACCTGTCCGTCCAGAGCCTGACCGATATGGGATTTTTGGAGTCAGTGCCAATACCAGTAATAGGGAGCAAGAAAATTCCAATATCCAATATATATTAGCTTATATTGTCCATATATAATGTCTACTGAATGTAGTTATCAAGTATTTGTGACAAAGATATGTGATGGAGGCAGGATAAGTTACATTTCAGCAAACTTTACTCCAAACTTCACTGAACAGTAAACACTTGAATTATTAGTTATTAAATAACGAGCTGCAAACTACATGATTACACCGTTTGAAATCACTAGTTTGAGCTATTTTTTCTGCTTTAATAACTGCTTTAATATTGGTACATATTGATGAACCATATGCTGATATCGATATATTATTGACAGCCCAATGTCAGCCAACTGATGTATCAGTCGAGGTTTACACTCTAGACTACAGATCTGTTTGAGGCTGCAGTGCTGAATCCGTTTGTCAGTTGACAGAAATTTAATGAGCAGCTGGTTTTTAGTCAAACATTTGATGCTTCGAGCTTCTCCAAAGAGAGCAACTGCTGCATGTCGTCAGCTTGGGCGTGGACGGATGTGTTTTAATTATGATTTAAATGTTTGGGGACTTCACTTGGACTGAAAACTGTCTTAGTTTAGAAAAAGGGAATTCTGGGTAATGAAGTCTTTGTGGCTCAGCTTTAGTGTTACTGTTGATCTACAGCTGTCCAGTACACAGCTTACCCTCTTTGTGTGTGTGTGTGTGTGTGTGTGTGTGTGTGTGTTCAGCAGGAGCACTGGTTTGAAAAAGCTCTGCGGGAAAAGAAGGGCTTCGTCATCAAGAAGATGAAGGAGGACGGAGCGTGTCTGTTCAGAGCAGTGGGTGAGTGGCACACGCACACACACACACATGCACACACACACATGCACACACACACACCTGTTTGCTCCTCAAGTGCATGTGTGCAGTTCCTCTGGTCACCAGCAGGTGTCAGTGTAGTACAGGTTGTTTCCAGTGTTTGGCTGCTGCTGATCTGCTTTGTGTTTATAACAGTTTGTGTTTATTGATGTAAATATGGAGGAAAGTAAACGACCTTCATGAAGGATTGGTTGTCGGTTCACAGTGCACATTAATAAGTGTGCAGCAGAGACCCTGTTGAACTTTGCTGGAGCCGAAGAACACATCTCATTTTATTAATCTCTTGCAGGCAGGAGTCTGTAAGATGCTTTCAGTGTATTTATTCATCATACTTAACCACACCTGTGGCAACAGTGAGGGGAACAAACCCAAACAGCAAATTTCCATTTTGTTCCGTCATCAAGTTATTCACATGATTAGCGTTGGTGCCACTGGATGTCATAGTGAAACACACAAAGCTGCTTCTTAAATATTTTCCTTCACTGAGCTCTGATTATGAGAGCACTGCTGCTGTGACTCTGCTCTGACAGCAGAGGGCGCACTGTTACTGAGAAAGTGTGTGTGTGTGTGTGTGTGTGGTGGGAAGGTATGTGGAAATGTGGGTCACAGTGAAAGATGAAGGTTTCTGGTTCTCCCTTTAAGTCAGCTCCATTCAGCAGAGTCCAGGTTGTGTTTCACATAACGACTATTGTGTTGCTGCAGTTATGTCATCACGGTGCCCTTAGCCCTGTGTGTGTGTGTGTGTGTGTGTGTGTGTGTGTGTGTGTGTGCTGTACCTGTAATGTCACACCTTTCTTCCTGTTGTTACATGATAAACTGTTTTTCAGTTTCAGTCCAAGCACACAAAGTCTCCTTTAGTTCTGTTGAGTTCATGTTCAGCCAAAATATATTCAACCTATGGTGTGTGTGTGTGTGTGTGTGCGTGTGTGTGCGTGTGTATGAGCCTCAGCACTCACTTTAACAGTTTGTATTCTGAATCTGTCTATGACTCAAGAAAAATATCTTCAGCACTGAAGATCTCTGATGTTTTGAAAGATGTGAGGATCTGCTCACTGACGGAGCTTTCAGTCAGCATCCATGGTCTTCGTCCTTGTGAGGGCAGTTAACCTGATTTTTGTTGCTGCCACGTGAGTTGAAGTTCAGCTTCATGTGTCAATGGACAGTTTGAGGGTGGGGCTGTAAAGCTTCAGGGGAATTTGTCGACTGCATCTCTGCTCACAAAATGTTTGAGATAAACAACAAAAAGCAACATTTTGTAACTTTTGAACCTTAAAGTGATAATTTACAGCTAAACTATTTTTTGTGTGTCAGTTTCTAACCCTTACATGTCTTGAAGAATTTTTTTTATCCTTCCAGCGTTCCTCCACAGTAAAAGAACTTTTTCCAGAAATGTGAGCCCGTCATTGTAGCAGTCTAAGGAAATAAACTTTTAAAACATTAAAACCATCTAAAAACATCCGTCCAAAACTCTCAACAGCTTCGTGTGGTATAAACCAAGTCTTCTTCATCGTGTCGAAGGCTCGGTACTTCCAAAAACACCTTTGTTTTGGCTAAAAAGCTCCTAAATCCAACACATCTGTTTATGCATTAGCTTGGCTGATATTGCTTGAGTATTGGGCCCCTGACACGATAAAGAAGACTTGGACTATAACACACGAAGCTGTTGAGAGTTTTGGATGGATGTTTTTAAATAGTTTGATGTTTTCAAACCGCATCTCCATAGACCGCCAGCAAAAGCAGCTAAAGTGAGTGACTCGCATTTTTTTTCCACCAATAGGAACCCCCTACGTAAACTGGCTGGCAGTTGCTGTACTGACATCACTTCTATGGTACTTCCAACCACAACAAATGAAGGCTAACGTTGCTGCATTACTGCTCCACGCTTTTGTCTTGTGTCTCGGCACACGAAGCTGTGGACGAGAAACAGCCTGTTGAAGTTGAAACTTTAAAGAAAAAAAAATTCTCCAAAAAGCAGGCAAAAACTCTTGACAAAAACATGTTCAAAAATATTAAGAAATTCCAAAGATAACGAAAATACCACGAAAATGAACAAAGTTACAAGGAAATGATGGATTTAACTTATTTAAAGTATGCATGTGGTCAAAAACTGTATGGAACCACAGCGTTCACCCGTCCGACACAGGCAGACTGACTCACCACCAGCCGTGTCGTGTGACCAAAAATCATCTAATACAATGATGTAAGCAATTGTAAATTAATTATTCCTCCATTTAAATTATTATTATTTTGCAAAACAAATAAGTCAACAGGGTGTTAACTATAAATAATGTTTGTAAACAGAAAAATGGCTACAACATCTAGTATGTGGCGATAATGTATCCTGAAACTTGAGCTGAGGGCCGTTAAATCTCTGACTCCTGTGTTCGACCAA
>JAQFJB010000002.1:1911161-1921521 GCA_029874875.1 Naso minor | reverse complement strand
AAGCATTTTTATTGGTCTTAGGATGTTGACGAGGCCTACATGAATAAGGTTGAGCTGGAGGCCAAGCTGGAGAGTCTAACAGATGAGATCAACTTCCTCAGGTCAATCTATGAAGAGGTAGGGCACAAAATCAACTCAGTGGCTCTTTTTTTTCTCCTCTTGGCTTTGGAACTGCCAAACTTAGAATCAGCTGTTGCTTCATCAGCATTATAGTGATTTATCAATCCAGTAACATGCTGATGTTTATGATGTCATTTTAGAATAAAATTCTCCCCTAATTTTCTCAGCATCTGAAGAGCATCCTGACTCGCCTCTTGTATCTTCCCTAGAAGAACATTAGGCGGGTGGGTTTCCACAGTGAGGTAGGGTTGAATAAATCTCGCTAATCTGTCATTTCATGTGCTTCTGCAGGAACTTCGTGAGCTCCAGAGTCAGATCAAGGACACCTCAGTCATTGTTGAGATGGACAACAGCCGTAATCTGGACATGGACGCCATTGTGGCTGAAGTCAGGTCTCAGTATGAGGACATCGCCAACCGCAGCCGCGCCGAGGCAGAGACATGGTACAAGACCAAGGTAACGGAGAACTCTTTTTTTTTTTTCTGTTTAGGTTTTTAGCATTTTTTTCTAGCATCCTTGCATTTTTCTCATACATTTAGAAAGATAACAGAGGTGTTTTTTTCAGACTCTACTTGCACAAAGTCTAGACTAAACAATATTTAACAAAAGTGTAAAAGCATTTTTCACCATAGCAGGAATATTTATCAGTTTATGGAAGAGTACTCATAATGTTCTCATATTGTTCTGCTTTTGTTAATTTAGTATGAGGAGATGCAGACATCCGCCAGCAGATACGGAGATGACCTGAGGGCTACCAAGACAGAAATCGCAGACCTGAACCGCATGATCCAGAGATTGACATCAGAGATTGATGCCGTCAAGGGACAGGTATGGAAAATGGTGTTTGAAGCCACCCTATAAGGTTTTGATCATTATTTAACTATCAGGAGAGTGGACAAAACCTTATTTAAAAAAAAAAAATCTCATCTCAGCGTGCCAACCTAGAGGCCCAGATCGCTGAGGCTGAGGAGCGTGGTGAGCTGGCTGTGAAGGACGCGAAGGCCCGCATCAGAGACCTGGAAGATGCTCTGCAGAGAGCCAAACAGGACATGGCCCGCCAGATCAGAGAGTACCAAGACCTGATGAACGTGAAGCTGGCCCTGGACATTGAGATCGCCACCTACAGGAAACTGCTGGAGGGAGAGGAGGACCGGCTGGCAAGTGGCATCAAGGCTATCAACATCTCCCAACAGAGCAGTAAGCCACCTTCATCAATTCTTAATTGTCTTTTAGTTAGAAAACAACTAAAGTCGTAACAAACTCTTTCCAATAACCTAATGTTGAAACATTTGTCAGTTTCAACAGATTCCAGAGTTTTTTTTTTTCCAAGTTTAACTGTTTGCTCCCACCTCCCCTCTCTTCAACAGCAAGCTATGGCGGTTTTCCAATGGACAGCATGAAGAGCAGCTACTCAAGCGGCTACTCCAGCGGTTTCAGCAGCGGATATGGCGGTGGATATGGCAGCAGCAGCTTCAGCGGCGGCAGCACCGGTGGCTACACCACTCAGACCAAGAAGAACGTTATTATTAAAACAATTGAGACCAAGGATGGCAAAGTGGTGTCTGAGACCTCTGACTTCATTGAGGATTGAGCTGTCTAGTTCAGAGGTGTAGCTGCCTGTCTGGTAACTCCTCTGCCTCTCTGGTAGATTTATACTTACACTTCGCCCCCTCAACTATCATACTAAACAAGTTTTAAGTCAAATGCTTGCCAGCACTCTCCAATAGAGCTTAATTATAAGCAATAAATGATCCTAACACTACCAAAGAACTGAAAGGGACCAAAGAATTTGTTTTGTATGTCTGACTGTCTGTACTAAAAAGTAATATTGTCTCACAAAGTGAGATGAAACCTGGGCAAACTGTAACTAGAGAAAAACATGTAACACTCCCTTGAAATCTACAGCTAACCCATATGTGAAAGGTTGCTCCCTTCAGAACGGTGTTGCATCAAATGGACTGTGGTGTTGTCAAAGGAATGTGAATGTATTGGAACAGTGCGTCAGCGTTGGTCAGATGATGTCTTCAAATTGCCTGCTACAGTAGGTAGTGCATGTCTTCCCTGTGCGTGTAACTGAAACTGTTCAACCCCTTAGGAGACCCCACAACACTGTCCTAAGGAGCTGTTTTTGCTACAGAACCAAATAAAGTGTTTACCGAAAAAGTCTGTTTTTTATCACTTCATTTTTTTGGCATTTCTGCATAGTTGTTAGCAACTGTAGAGAGACAGCGAAGGCAGCCAGAGAGGGGATGACATGCAGCAAAGGGCCAAGGCCTCATAGATATGGTCTTCCCCCTGTGTGGTGTTTACAGTTCTACATAAACACCATTCATTCCAACAGGCCTGCACTCTCAACTGTTAGCTAGTTAATTAAGCTAATGACAAGTCACTACTACATCAAAGGCAATGAGAAGGGGTGTAAAAGATGTAATAGTTTAGATTTCTTGCACCTGCAGCTCTCTTTTTATTACTACTTTGGATTTAAAAGTCACTGTGACCACAAGAGGCTCACACTTACATGTACAGCACTGAGGGCACTGTAACGCTATGGATTTGCACTACTCAAACATGGCCAGTGGCATTTGATTATTTTAATTCACTTTATCGTCACAAAGCTTTGATATCTTTCTACAGTTGAGCAATGCAATGCAGCAGACATATTCACTGGTCATGGCAAGAGCAGGTGGATAATTCTGTGACAAATCAAATAGAGGTTTTTGTTTATATTGACATTTTTTCAAACATTTCATTGGATTAAAGAAAAATGAGACTTTTTTTCACTGAATTTGCACCTGGAAAAGCCATTTGTGGGCTTCAATATCTTCAAAAAATCTCAATTTTTGTAACTGCTATGAAATTTGTTCAGGAACAAGGTCACAGTGGCCTTTCTCACAATACCAAACACAAGAGCCTCGCTCTTTTCAGCTACCTGCCTTATTCAATGAGCCACTCAGACCTTAGGGCTTTTTTCAGAACTGCCTACTACATACTTCACACTGCATACTGTATTGTACTACATACTGCACAGAAAATGAATGATCAGTATGCCATTCGCTCACACTGCAGTACACAGCCAGGTTGCCCAGAACGCATTTTACACAAACTGACAGCAAAAGCGAGATTCTTTCTTTTTCCTTTCTTTCTTTTTTTTTAAACCATTAAACTTTAAAGGGAGATGTTCAGGGTTTGGGGTTTTTTCAGCACATTAAGCCTTATAATAAGGATATTCATAATCATATAGAATGTTCTACAGCATCATCATTAAGAACAGTATAGTCCTGAGAGCTGGAGCTCATTGCTGACATCAGCACAAGATGAAAACAACAAAGGTGCAAGGGCATTTTAAGTGCTTCTACAATCCATCGAAAAACGCAAGACGAGAAACTCACCGAATGTTTAGTGGTGTCCTCATGTAAGGACACTGAGTTAAACGACAACATGTAACCGAGAAATGGCTGTTTCAGCTACTTTGGGAGGCAAACAGCTGTTTCCATCAATCAAATACACAGCAGGGTTACATACCATTTGACACAAATATGAAATGAGAATAAAAATACATATAATTTTTGTTGTTGTTCAAAGTTTATTAGTTTTCCAGTATGAACAAAATACATTCTGAAATACAGTCTTATATACTCTAAGTATTTTCATAAAAGTCCCATCCCACAAGTAACCCTACCCTTGGCAGGAGAATAATTTTGCAGTCTTCACAGCTTTTCCATTGTTTGAGATGGACAACGTTCTAATATAGGATTCTGCTTCTTTTTTAAAAGGCATAAAGGGATGGATTAATTTTTAACACTTTTGCCTACATCGATGAATATAAAACTTGGCCAGCAATATTATAAGATTACACAGATAAAACTCCAATAGTTTAGGAGACCAAACAGTAATTTTTCAAGTGACAGCGGGGAATAAGCAAAGAAAATTATAAGCCATACCGTATGACACAAGAGCCTCAACCAGACCACACAGTTTCTGCCAGAAAGCCGATGTGCCCACATATATTTTACATTAACAAATCAGCACACACTTCGTGACCCCTTTCTGTAATATGAAGAAATGATAACAAACATGCTCATACTGATGGCCATTATCAAAGCCAAACAAAATGTAGAGAAACTGAGCTGTCAGGAGCAGTTTGTGTGGGCAAAGGGCTGCTACATGTTTTTCTTCATATCACCACATTTCAGTGAAAATAACTACATTGAAATAGATAAGTTTCTATTATATTTTGTTTAGATTCGGCTTATAGGTACATCACAGACGTAACTTTGGCCTGCTGGATTCCTCAGTCAGTGAGACGCAGTACAAACTATGAGGACAGGAGGATGCTTATTAAAGTAAAGATATTTATAATACACATATCTGTTCATTACAGTAGCTCTCTACTCATAGAAATGTGGTGATATGTGTACAAAGAGTCCCAGAGTCAGTGCTGAGTTGTTACTTTTTCCTTATCGGCTGCTCAGCAGATAAGGAAAACAAGCAGAAAAGTGGTGGTACAAGGAAGGACATACATACACACACACACGCACGCACGCATGCACGCAATTTATTAAACTCTCAAAACTGTTATGACCACCTTGGCAGTAAAATGTGTATTTTCACTTAAAATTAAACATTTTAAGATGATGTGGCCCCTTCACGAACAATGTGATACATAAAGACGATCAAGTTGAAGATAATACCATATTTACATTAATGCTCTCTTGAATAACATGACAACCAGGATACAATATACTGTTCATATTTTCCTGCATAACAAGTAAGGTACATGTTAGTAAATTCACCTGTTTTATTTGAAGACTATGAAATATGAAAACTGCTGATAACAATAACTGACAACAGTGCTGTTCTGGCTGATAACAAATATTTAACTATGTGGATATGATCTGTATTAAAACAAGTACGATTAACAAATTTTGTACATACAAACACGTTAACACTGAATTTCAAAAGGTAATGTCTTCATTTCCCAAAACACATGGAAAATCCCATAAAATACGTAAATATAATTTTTAAAATACACTTAATAAAATAAAAAGATTGAAAGCCTTAAAACCTCTCAACATGTTACAGCACCACCATCAAAAACACAACTGACTCGCTGTCAGTTTCAGGCTGCCTTTACAACTTGCAGCTAGTGTTTAACTTAATGAATAGTTTAACGCACGTCTGTGAAAAAGTTTGGAACATAATTCAAAGTCGACAGATGCCGATATATTGTGTAGCCCTAATGGTTTAATTTTTACTTTTTGAATATTTTTTCGAGGAGTGACATCATGTCTTTCTGTCTCCTCTCGTCCCTTTCGGCAATGTCTTTCTCTCTCCTCTCCAACCACTCTCTCCACTCTCTCTCTCTCTTTTCCTCTCGGTCCATCCGTTCTCTCTCTCTCCTCTCCTCTCTGTCCATACGCTCTCTCTCCATCTTCTCTTCTCTGTCCAGTCGCTCTCTCTCCATCTTCTCTTCTCTGTCCAGTCGCTCTCTCTCCATCTTCTCTTCTCTGTCTAGTCGCTCTCTTTCCTTCCTTTCTTCTCGCTCCAGTGCCTCTCTTTCTCTTCTTTCCTCTCTTTCCAGGTTGACTTTCTCTCTGTCTTCATCTCTCTGTATGACCTGCTTCAGTAGCCGGACCCACTCTGGCTCTCTCCTTTTCTTAGGGGGAGTTTCTGCCTCTTCCTGCTGGGGTTCCCTCGGAGAAGGAGGACAGACCAACACCACATCCTGGCTGGATGAGTCCACTGTGATCGGACTAATCCAGCCAGAGGGGTAATGACCGGAGGCGTAATGCAGTCCCTCATCCATTAATTTAAACCACTTCCAGGATGTGACAGTGGCCTCTCCTCCCTCTGTTATGATGCCAGACCTGTGGGCCAGCAACTCCTGTACCACACACACACACACGCACACACACATTCAGGGCATTACAACTGCACCTAATGCTCTCTTGGCTTGTGTAGCTATCATCAGCAAAATAATACTGCAACATTTGGAGGTCTAGCAGAACTTCAGGATGCTGCAGCTTCTGTTAAATTGGGAAACATAGCTTCCTGACTTACCTTGTATTTTTGTTTGAGGTTTTCCCATTTCCGTTTTACTTTGATTGGCTGAACTTTGCCAACTAATCCATGCTCCTTTACGAATTCTCTGTCAAAAAACACCAATAGAAGGGTGGGCTACATATGTTAATGGAAATATAAAAGACTCCCAAAATAAAAAAAACATCATAATACTTTAAATTTAAACCCAGTGGGCATGCAAAATTTTAAGAAATTAAAAACTTCACTTACTCAAATCCTCTTCGGGCAGCATTTCGCCGCCCATTGAATAACTCGTGGTTGGCGGTTCGCCAGAGTATCAGGGCCTCTGTGTCCTGATCTGTCCCTGTTAACATGAATACAATTTAAGGTTATATTTGAGTAATTTATGTAGTGTCATTTTCTTGTCAATGGCTCACTGAGGAAAATGTTGCTGTCTTTGTGACATCAGACTAGGGCTGCACGACACATTAGGGCTGCACGATTTTGGGAAAATGTCTAATTGCGATTATTTGCAGTGATATTGCGATTGTGATATGATTTGCGATACAAGAAGGAATGGTCATTTTTACATCAGTATTCTCTTTTTCACTGATTAACATATCAGCATGATTATGGTGTGATTTTTGCAGGGATCTGTACCAAACAAAGAAGTTTCCTTAAGTCTGTAGAATATGATGTAGGCCAGGACAACGCTGCAGCTCAACAATATTTGAATGAAATGGTATTTTGACACACTTTTCACATCGTTAGACATGCGATATTCTTTATTTATTCAGTACACAATATGTTGTGAAAACCAGACAGCTGATTTTAGCCTTTGCTTCATAACAATGTCGGCATGATAACAGAGAAAAGGTGTGTGCCTGCGACTCTGCCTGCGTCGGTCCACGTGCACAGAGTTTGTGTGTGTGTGTGTGTGTATGTGCGTGCAAACTGAGCTGAGAGGCTGCGTCCTCTGAATGAAGGGCGAAGTTTTGTCATCAGTCTCGAGCTACTTTAGACAGCAGGAGCAGCGACTCGCCAAGGGCGCAGTAAGCATAAATAAGTCCACTGATAGCGCTGCATTTTCCTTATACGCCACATGGACATAGAGCCCACTTAATGAATAAATTCATTAATTAATTTTAGGGCGCTTTTTACAGCAGAGCTGTTGCAAACAGGCATTCTCATTATGAATGCCTCAGAGAAATGGCATTTTTCTAAATAGTATTTTTCATAATTAATGTTATGTTGTGCTGAGCGGCTGAATAGCTGCCTGGATTATTCAGAGACGTTTCTGTGAACGAATCAAATCTACCACGTGAGAGTCAAACCAGAGTCCAGATCTTGTCTTTACTTCTGTCAGTGGGTCTTTGAATCAACAAGATCACTTTGGTTAAGGTTGGACAGAGATCGTGACTTCAGTTAAATATTATTTGAAACCTTTATATGTCGTAAGTCACTGCTGACTTTTCTCTAGAGATGTACTGATACCATTTTTTAAATTCCTGATACTGATTCCGATACCTAAATTTGGGTAGCAGCCGACAGCTAGTACTGATCTGGTACCAACTTTAAAAAAAAAATTCCTTTAGAACGTGAGGTAGAATAATAATTTACTAAAATAAAAAGATTTGAATACAGTAGTGCAACAGCAACTTCAAAACTAAATTCTAGGAAAATCTAACTCCTTACACTGCACTAACTAAGATAACTTGGAAGTAGCCGGGTACCATTTAGCAAATAATAAATCATATGGTATCAGATCTGTGCTGGACTGGGGTACTTGCCGATACTGATACCAGCATTTTCAGTGGTATCGGTATCAGAACAACTCTACTTTTCACAATTAAAACCAGACCATGATCTTCCCCTCACATGAACCATGTGCTGTCAGGCTACGCATCCTCACTGCGAGTGGATCCTGTGTTGCACAATTTGGTAGGAACACCCGTAAAATGTACATGTGACATTAATTAACAGCATTTCCCCTGTCACCCACAAAACATGGGCTGTTTGTTGTTGTGAATCAGCTGTAAACATTATTTATGAGGAAAGGCTTTGTCTCAGGCTCGTGCTGCAATGTTACAGTTTAAAATGTCCTCGTATGCTTTTGTCTTTGCTGACCAGTGACCAGTTATGCAAACTAAAGTCAGATGACCAAAATCATGTTTTAAAAAAAGAAAGAAAAAGAAATGTATTGTAAATGTAGCAGAACTTCCTGTAATGATAAATACTGTATGTCAGCTATAACGTTATTTGATATATTTACTGTATTTTCAACATCATACAATTTATTCAAGGTTTACATTTTTGAATATGGCGTCACTTTATATTTTATCTCCTGCTTTATGTGTAATATAACACAAAACATGATGTGGCAATGTAGTTAAGTTCTTCTCAATATCGTGCAGCCCTTTCAAACGTTAGCTTAACGTTAGCAGGTTCAGCTTGCGCTAACGTTTTTAAACTAATGTAGTCAAATACGTTCGTCACACACAATTAGTCACAACTGTGACTTGGTCTCCTTATTCACGAATAAATATTAGAAGTTGTTAACAGTTACTTACATTTATATTCCTCTCTTGGGGTTGACACTGACGCGAAGCTCCGATATTTATTGTTGTCAGACATTTCGGAAATGCCCGGCCCGCCGCCGGCTCTGACGTTGCAGCGCATTGCATTGTGGGAAACCAAATAGTAGGCAAGTAAAGTAGTAGTAATAATAATAATAATAATAATAATAATAATAAGTTGTAAAAGTAAAGTTAATTTTAAAAAAAGGGGGAAAAAGATGGTAAAGCGGAGTGTACTTACATCATTGGTGGAGTAGACTGTTTTTTGTTTTTGTTTTTAAAAACTCCTTTACTAATCTTCATTAGATGACAAATTTTAAATCTTTTTTTGTGAATGTGAAGATAAAATGCAAAGTAGCACATAGACAAGAACAATAACAGCCAACCAATAAATAAAAATACAAAATAGGCTAAAAAACATTAAATAAAATACCTACACTGTAAATTAGACAATGTGAGGGAAAAGAATCTTAAATATAGCCTAACATACGTTCAAATCATAATATTTCATTGTTCTTTTTTTTACCATAGTAATTTTTGACACAGGCTATTGAGATGATGTAATGGCCTTTTGCGTTAGTTGTTTTAGAGACAGAGTCTAAAAAGGATTGTAGTTCAACACAATGAATGGATTTTTATGTTGTTTTAAACACTTTAGCTTTATGTATGTGCAGAGGTGGAAAGAGTACAAGTAAAATCTACTTACGTAAAGTGCTGTCACCTTTATTAAATTTTGCTGAAGTCTCCTAGCAGTAAAATTACTGGTGTAAAAATGTAGCCTACTAAAAGTAGCCTATTTTAAAATGTAGCCTACTCAGAGTAACAGTTACTTAGTTACTTTCTGGGGGATCAAGCAGGTGGGGGTAATATCATCTCTCCATCTCTTGCTGACTGTAGCATTGGATCTCTGTTGATGCCTTTAAAAAACAACATAAGTGTTTAGTGTTTATCTCACCTGCTGCTGTCTAATGTTGTATCTGCTTGTTTTATCAGTTTTAACATGATTATTTTATGATCTGCTCCTTGTTTGCTTTATCTTTGTTGATTTAATTTGTCATGCACTTTGTGATGTTGTGCTGTGAAAGGTGCAATGTTAAATCAACTTTACTTAGCCTCAAATCACTGAGATGCACCAAATTGCAGATTTGGCCAAAATAATGATTTTTCGCCAAATCATTGAGAGGCTAGGTGGTCCTGAGCCACTGATACACAATACATTCAAACTAATCAACACAAGAGTAAGAGTTTTTAAGTACAAAAAATAAAAAACTCCTGAGAAGGACAACAAAGTGCTTCTACATACTCACCCAATCACTCAAAAGTTTAAAGTACCATGCACTGGTAAAGTGCATCATCTCTTGCAAGAGTTGCTAGAATTGCGGCAGGTATATAAGAATTTCTGTGTTCTCCACAAAACTTTTCCAAAATTAAGTGTTGGTTCATGGTGTTACGTTATCTTTCACTTACTTGTGGTGGGCTCAGGCTGTCTGAGGGGCAGGAAGCTTGCAGAAATTTAAGATGCATTTTTGGTGTAAAAGTTCCAAAACCGCATGAAGATAAAAACAAAGAATGTTTAATTATGTGACACAGATATAATACCATAGCGGCCTGAGCCTCAAGACTTTGTTGTATGTGGCTTTAAG